>OZ020518.1:562392-639707 GCA_963971425.1 Bryoerythrophyllum caledonicum | reverse complement strand
CCTTCACACCTCCCACAACTTCCTGTCCTCCCTCACACCTTCCCCGCCCACATAAACCCATCTCTTCCACACACCTCCCACATATCTCCTCACACCTCCCACATATCTCCTCACACCTCCCACACATTGTCTCTCTCCTCCTAACCCTACCCTCTCACTCACAGCCTCATCACAACTTCTACCAGGGGTGTGCGCGCGCACACCCCTCCTAGACTACCCACTTGAGCAATGGATTGATATCCGTATTGATACCCGGAAACCAAAACCCTAATCCAAACCCTAATTTGATACACCGGTTGATAACCGCTTGTGGTACCAAGGAGCTCATACCCTGGTCGTCATACCCTAGATATTGATACCCCGAGTACCTTGGTCCATAAATAATGTAGAGAATATCTAACCCAAATATCGTTAAAATTGCTTGTTTTTGTGAAATTAGAAAGCCTCTACAATTAATGTTTTTTTCTTAGTTTTAACCGTAGGATCTCAATGATGACTTATTAAGTAATATGCTCACAAAATTTCATAAAGTTTCACCGCACGGATTGAAAGATTATAATGTTTGAAGTAGTGAAAATGCTCATTTTCTTCCCTGCGTTTTCTGGATCAGCAGTCTTTGATTTCAATTGGTGTCACATTTTTGCACTATAAAAGGTCTCAATTAATTACCATAATGTTAAGCATGATGTTAATTTTCTATATACCGATTTTTAGAGTTAGAAAAGGGGTGTAGCATATTCAAAAAAATTGTGCAATGAGTGGGGGTTCAAAAATTCACAATTCACGTTATGTTTTTTTGTGAACTTAATATCGTTTGAAATGAGAATCCAAATGGTCAATACGAAGGTTTACATCACATAATGCCGTAGAAAAAATCAATGTGAATCATACAAAGATCTCAAAGTTTTATGTGGAAAGGTAGAAGTTTTTTGGTACTCTCCTTGAAAATGTGTGACAATGTGTGAAAATAATTGACTTGGATTAATATGCTTTTTCACCAAAGAACTAACAACATGCTTAACACGATGGTATTGGATTTACATCTCGTGTAGTGCAAAAGTTTTTAGAGGTATACAAGGGGTGTAGCATATTTTTTTTAAATGTGCAATGAGTGGAGGTCGAAAATTTCTCAATTCACGTTATGTTTTTTTGTGAACTCGATATTTTTTTAAATGAGAATCCAAATGGTCAATAAGAAGTTTTACATTGCATAATGTTGTAGGCAAAATCAAAAGTGAATCGTATGAAGTTCTCAAAGTTTTATGTGGAAAGATAGAAGTTTTCTGGTACTCTCCCTGAAAATGTGTAACAATGTGTGAAAATAATTGACTTGGATTAATATGGTATTTCACCAAAGAACTAACAACATGCTTAACACGATGGTATTGGATTTAGATCTTGTGTAGTGCAAAGGTTTTTAGAGGTAGACAAAGAGTGTTGCATGTTCAAAAATATTGTGCAATGAGTGGTGGTTCAAAAATTCTTATTCCATACTAATAGTGACTATCGTTTTGTAATGATATACAGGTTTTTTGAGTGTTGCGTTATGGCACCACCAAATATTGATAGAATCTGGGAGAGCCACGGTTGGTGGATCGCAGAAATGGATGAGTCGAGCGCCTTCTTATGGGTGACGGATTATCCCTTTGAGTTGGAAAGCGTACATCGGCGTTGGGGAAGAGTTTTGGCAAAATCCAAGCAATCACTCTTCGACGTGATGATATGGTATACGTTACTTGCGCAGTGGGTCCAGGTCAATCGGAGGTGAAGACTTCTCTTTCAAAGAAGTTACTTTTGGCACCTGTCCCTTTGAATCTTCTTCAAAATCCAGGTCAGGTGAAATTCCTCAAATCATTGCAGACGTTTTGGTTGAACATCTCTCTTGCGGTACGTACTGCTAGACACAACAACGTCTTATCATGTTTAGCGTTATCACCGGAGATGGTGCTGAAGGCTAAGAAGATTATGGAGGAACATATTAGATATGAAGCATTTCGGGAGAGGGACCCATCACGTGCGACAACTCAAGCCCCACCAGCGGAACGAGAAGAAACAGAAGTTTATCGAATTCTTGCTGAGCCGTTGCAACTGGATTGGCGACCACTGGAGGGGGGGAGAGGAAGTGGAGGCCAACATCCCACCACAACTTCTGAGGTACAGACATTACCGAATCCTCCATTAACGAGTAGACGTCCTACGAAGAGGCCACGGCGTGTTGAGAGTGATGTAGCTTCAGGTTCAAGAGAAGGCCCATCAAGTTTGGATCCAAGTGGGAGGAGGTTGATTGAGAGAAGTGCAAGATCGGGTGGCAGGATTCCTAGGTCGGGGCTCAGGACGTCTGATGGTCATCGTAAGGCCCCTACATCTACACCGGGAGATTTAGCTGATTTGTCAGCCATGGCGCCGGAGGAAGAAGATTTTCACAACCTTCCAGACAGTATACTAGAGGATTTTGAAGACAATGCGGAGATACCTCAGGATATTCCAACTCCAATGAATTTAAAAGCACCAGTGCCTACAACAGAGGAGATTGTGAAAGGATCTGTGTGGGGGAATTTTGTGTTTAAGGCACACATAGACCGCATTGTCTTTGTAGAGAATCTGGAAACCAACCACCGGGTTTTATCACAGAAGAGGGTCATAGAAGTATTCAACCGCTTACGAGACCCAGAATCTACGAGTCGGGTGAGTAGATTGGTACTTCGATCGATCAGATACATCGTGCATACTACCACCGATGATGGTGTCGTTGAGAAGGAAGAGTTGCCATTTCCGTTGGTAGGTACCGCACGAGAGTTTGAACGCATGTTCATTGGACACGGGAGTGCTTCTGCAGAGGGTGCTATAGGATCCCAGTATTCTTGGCTTCAAGATCATATCATTTGGGAACCGGTGGATGGGCAACACATAGTAACAGCTTGTAAATTTGCACAGCAGCAGTGGAGAGATGGTATTATGCCTTTAAACGAGTATCTGGACACGTTTGAGCGGCGGGAGGCCTCTTTTGTGGTGTATGATGATCGTCGCTTTTACATTGAGAAGTCTGCGCGGATCAACGTGGCGGAGTTCCAGAGACATTCATATTCTACCATGGAGGAGGATTTAAGGAAGATCCGTCAGATTTGGGATCTATATGGGAGGCCTGATAGCACACTACGTGCGGACGATGCACGTAGGGCTGTTGTTTTGGTGAGTGCGGCAAGTGCAGTGCATAAGTTGCCCAAGGGGGATGGAGTTGTCACGGTGAAGAGGTTGGCCAAAAACATGGAGGATCTGACCAATCATGCATGGAATCCGAGCAATGACTGCTTCGAAGCTATCATTCAAGTATGCAAGGACTACGAAGATGGCATTCTCTTTTACAGCAAGGAGGAAGAGGACAAGTGGAAGGACATGGCGAGGAAGAAAGAGCTGGATCCAAATGTGGACGTTCGACCAATAAAAAAAGAGATGACCCAGAATTGGTTGAGGCCGTTAGGTAGGGTTCCAATTCCATATTATCTTTGGTTGGCAAAGTCTGCTGCAGCGAAGTCGGTGACGGAGGATGGAGTAAGACCTCGTCAAGCATACTACTTCGACGGTGTAAAAGACAAGAATCCACATCCTCGTACGATTGCCGATGTTTGTGACCGATATCAGAGACGAGAAGCTGTGATCAATTCCATCCGTTGGTTGATGGTGGAGAACAAGGAAAGTACACCTGATTCCATGGAGGAGTTCTTCCGTATCGGTGTAGGGAAGTATTTTCCGAGGAGTAACGCACAACTTGATACCTTTGGGAAGCTTTTGAATGCTGCCACGAAAAAAGCTTGGACTGCTCATGTGCGGGGGAAGGTGTCTAAGCTGGAAGACATAGGCTACATCATCCCTCCTTCCATCAGGTTTCATTATGGTGACATTGCAGCAGGAGGGCGTGGATATATTGGATTGTCCGTGGATGTGGGAGGACAGGCTACTGCTAATTAGGAATGGCAGATGGAAGTCAAGAGGCCAGGCCAGAGCGACACAGAGAATCTTATTCCGATTCGGTGTAGAAGAGGGTTATTCCGCACCGACTACATAGAGTTGGGAAAACCATGTTTGTGGGTGATTGATTGTCGACGTGGCGGTGGGAGGCATGGAGATGGTCATTGGGGAGACGCCCAGTTATCCGCAGCTTTTGCACAGCTGTTATTATGGATGGCAAATATTGAACGATGGAACGTCATCTTCTTGTTACCAGCGGCCGTGTATGCCAACGAAGACTTTTTCACGAAGGTGAAGCTTCCAGAGGGATGTACTATGCGACGTGGATGTTGGGCATTTGATCCGAACTCGGTTAATCCCTATGCTCTCGATTTTACAGAGAATGGGCGTCTGGAGCAAGTAGTACAACCGATTGGCGATGTTGTGATTTGTATGCAGCACCCTGTGGATACATCTCCTGGCCCGAATTATGTTTCTGGAGACATTCCACTTCCTCTTGTTTTCTTGGATCACTGGAGTGAAGCACGCCAACCTTCTGAAGTTGATTCACTTGAGAGATCTCCATCAGAGCTGGCAAGACTAGTGGGCTCATACTTGCCCCGTGGTTGGGGTTTAGTGGCGTGTAACATATCTACGGCCATTCCCACGATCCTTGAAGGAGATTTCCAGGGATCTGAGGTTTTCATCATTGACGATTGTACAGACAGAGTTTCATTTCTGTACAATGAGTTGTCCGACAATTTCCAAGGACAACTGTTGGTCAGGACTGGTGGAACAAGTACTGGTTGCAACATCGTATCTGAGACCGAAGAGGCGGTTGGTGGAGTGAGGAATGAAGATGACAATGAGGATGGAGATGGTTTACATGAGAGATTGCCACGTTCAGGTACCACTGAAGATTTTTCATCTCGCAGTGATTCAGACGCCGATGAAGATGGAGTGAACCAGTCTCCTCCAAGAGAGACGATTCCATCAACGCAGCGGGCGGTGGGAGATACTTCACGGGAGACGACTACATCACCTACAGAGATGATGCAAGATACCGGTGTAGTGGATGTTGGTTTGGCGGCAGGGGCAGGAGGGGGGCGTACATTTGATGGTCCTAGGCTGGAGATGGATGAAGAAGAATTGGATTCATTGGAATTTTTTTCGGCGCAGAGGAGGATTCGACAGCCTTCGATGCCTTCTCAATCAGAGCCTGTATCGGAGACACAAGAGACGTTCGGAGGTACTCAGAGTGATACCGGACTAGGTTTGCCTTCCGTTCCAAGATCTAGCGTATTCGAGGACATCATTGCATTTCAGGGGGCCTTCTCGTCAGAGCGAGAGATGACCTTCAATCTTGAAGATGGCTTTTTCTACAATGATGATCGCGTAAGGCATACGCGGGAGGGTGTACCTGGCAATTACCGATTTGTTGAGTGTGCGTCCATTGGCATCGAAGATGTGGGAGATCGTCCAGTGTAGGATCATGAACTGTCTGCTATGGTAGGTAGCGCCATTGGACACGTGGAGGGAGTCGTTCCGCCAGAAGATGAGCTCTGAGCCCTGGAGCTATATACTATAGTAGAGCATGCACGCAGTTTAGGTGGCAAGTACGTTAGTATAATGTAGTTTGAGATGTGTCTATCGTTCGGTGGGTGGTATATATTTATATATTGGATGGTCCATATGATATGTTTGATTTAAGAATTCCTCAGTGATAGTGTGGAGTTGCTTGATTATATATGTTTTTGCATTATAAAATACAGTGAGGTACTTTACACTGTCTTAGGAAATTGCATATATATTTTTGCCAAATTTGTAGTGTCTATTTTATACATTTGTAGTGCAGTACTCTAAAATCCTATAATAACTCATAACACATTTATAATCTCTTTGGGCACATGATCATAATTTTGTAGCAGGATTTGGAAACTAGATTAGAAATCATATATTTTCTTAAAAAAGGTAGCGAATGTAAAAAATATATTATTGATATGAACATGAAGATGCCAATGTATGACACGACAAACACCCAAAAATTTTGACAAAAAACATACTAAACTTTTGCCAAATTTTGATTTTTTAAAAAGTTATGAGCAAATAACTTGCGGCTTTCTACCAACAACCAGTGCACTTGGCTAAGTGCATAATTGCTTAATTGCGTGTTACAAGATGTACCTTTGTTTTCAGATTTTTGATGACGGAATGTTGTTTCTAACTTGAATGGCATTAAACGAACGCTAAAAATTTGGTAAGCCGATCAATGGTTTCATCTGTATGACTGAATTTGTGGGAGAAATATACTTGTCACAAAATACTAGATTTGTACAAATATATTGTTTTTGAGTGATCTGTGATACATATGATGATGAAATTTGCATGCAAATTGGTAGGGTGCTATGAATGGACTATCCAATAAAAATAAACAAATTTTCAAATCCAATTGGTAGAAAACATGCCAATCGTACAAGGTTCAAAATGACTAAGGATTGGGTCGTTTCTTTAATGGATTTTTGTCAAAAACAGTGCTTCATATATAATCCTAGGTCGGCATATGGTGGCTTTTTTTTTTAATAGTTTTTTTATATCATTTAAAAAAAAACTTAAGTTTAAAATATATTAAAAATATACCCAAATATTCTAAAAATATACCATGGTCTTTGCCCAAAATGGGGTGGGTGTAGCATGCTTTCACCCTACTCTACTTCTCAACTTTTCTCAAATTCTTACTAGAGCTCCATTCTAGACACATACTAGTGTTATGCAGTCTCACTTTTTCTTACGTTTGACTTACGAACTGCCTTTCCTAGGCTCTTCAAATTTCTTTAACATTCCACGGGTATAAATTTTATTTTAAAAAACAAAAAAATAAAAAAACCATATTTACTTCTTCCAATCAATAAGTTTACTCTTCTCTTTGTTCCACTCTTTTATCCACCTATCAAAGGAGATACTTCTCCTTTTCACCTACCACTTCCCATAGTGTCTACCCTCGAAAGGGGGCAGTAGTTCCCATCCACTTTTCTTTGTCTTCTGGACATTGATATAGTGTTAGGAACGAATAGACACTTTATTCACGCCGACCTTTTTGTAGGCCGGAGTTCTTATTACTACTTTTGTTGTTGGTTGATTTTCAATGCCATGTAGGTACATGGACTAACTCCTCTACATCTAGTGTGAATTGAATCTAAACAATTCTAGGTGCCAACAGTTGTGGCATAATTATGTCTTCCTACCTTACTTTGGTGTTCCTACCTTAAGGCAACCTATAATTAAACTATGAATATGAATTGAAACTGTGAATTGCAGTATTCTATACTTTTTTTCTTCTTTTTTCGACACAAATTAAACCAAGATTTAATTGCAAAGAGGAGAACCAAAAAACAACACAAACGCGCCATAGCCGGCTGTGTGATAGACCAAACCTAACCCTCAGAAGAACTCTCAAACCCAAGTCACCCGATCATAACAACTCCAATTGGGGTCGAAATGGATGGTGGCCTCAATCCTCCAGTATTTTGTACGTTTGAGTGGGTGGAAAATTGATTATTTTTGGGCGAGAAATTATTTATCTTGTGAGAAATAATTTGTGTAGAATAGCTATACAGGTCTATATACATCCTAACATGACTTTTATTTTTTAAATATTTTTTAAATATTTTTTTTGACACAAATGAAGAAAAATTCATTACACAGAAAACGAGGAACAACAAACGACCCTGCCAGGTCTGACGAGGCCCAAACACACAACAACAACAACTACCAACAAAGAGAACTCACTACGTGACACTAGAGTCTCTAAAGCTAGGACTAACAATCTTCCAGTGAGGACGATTCTCCTTCCAAGTACCAATGACCTCATTGCAGCACCAGGTATCACGGAAAGAGTCAATCAACTTGGGAGCCTTGGACGGTTTCTTTCCACACTCGATCTGAACCTTGTTCCAAGCCGCACGACCATAGTCGACCAATCCCAGCCATAATTTACAAATTCTTTTTCCATCGTTCCAATGAACACCGTTGAATGCCGCATCGTTGCGTTCATGCCAAAGATGCCACATAACAGTTCCTTTGAGGAGTAACCAAATACAACTGACTTTCCTGAATCTCCTAGGAGTGTGGTGCACAAAAATTCCTTGTTTCCACGTAAAAGAGATGTTGGAATCTTGGGTGATGCCGGCTTGCGCGAGGTTTGGATTGACGCTGTTACTGAGGCTAGTGGTCCTCTTACGCTGATTCCTGTCTCTTCTGTCTCATGTCCTGGTACTGATGCTTGAGGTCTGTTGTGAAATGCATCGCCTGCAAGTGCTTGTCGAGTTGGAGCTCATCGGGCCGGGGACTCTTTGAGCCCTGTTACCTGGATTGCTATAATCCTATCGGCTATGAGGGCCAGCCCCTCTGTCTAACCTTCGGCTCTGATTGGTGCATCTTAGCGGCACAATTCTGGTACCTTGCTGGGACGTGATTGAGAGGTTAGGCGGGTCTTCACTACCTCCAGCTGACCAACCATACACGCGTTGAGCAGTACTAGACCTTAATTGAATGGTGCACGACCTGCGTAAGTTTCAGGGTGCCAACACCGTGACTCTACGAGAACTTCTATTAAGGTCGACCTGTGCTAGAGATGAACTGGACTGGTTGAGCTGCTGATGGTTTCCTTGAATAGTTGTCCTTCGTGGTTGATTGACTGGATAGTCTCTCCTACATCTCTTACTAGGAGCAAGTAGACTCATAATTTGTTCCCCCCACTTCCATGCCTTTTGTGCGGATTTGCATTCCCAGAACCTGCGGAGAATAATTTCTCTCCTTCCTTCTAGGCAGACTGGGCAGCATTGATCGATTGCTTCATTAAATCGCCCATGCCAGGAATTAACAGCTACTGTCTTATGCCAAATTGCCCAAAGGAGCCTGGCTTCTTTCTTCACTCGGCATGAATCCCACGTACTCGTCCACCGAAGTTTAAACGATTCTCGAAGGATCCCCGCCCATTTTCTTAAGACCACTGACGATAACTTGTGGCTATCTCCCAACCACTTTCGGCCAAATTTCGATGTGTATACCATGATAGGCGTGCCACCGGGCCAGTTAAATCTCAGCGGGTCCTAGTCTAGTAATCCTCTCCCATACAATCCCAAGTTGCGTTCCGGTTCCTCATTTTGTGAGGGACAGATGATAGGCTCCCTGACTATTGATGAACTACAAAGATCTCAATCTTAAAAGGAATATGCGAGATGAAGACTCCACATTGAGGTAGGTAGCCTTCATCAGTTCTACAAACTAAATGGAGGACAAAAGAGAATTCATCGGCGAATATCCCTATCCTTTCTCTATAATCTATTGATGAGTGCGACCTATGTAGAACCGGAGCCCAGGCCACCTGGATGGTAGCCATCACAGCGTCCCAAGCTCCCGCTTCCCTCTATTCTAGGCCAAATTCCATGATAAGTTCTCTCTCTGACTTCCAACTGACTCCGCTCCAGGCATTACGGAATGTGCGTAGCCCAGCTTTGTGAAGTTTGGATGCTCGCAGTTTTGAGAAACCTAGCCCAATAGCTTGAAAGTCCGGACACGTCCAAATACTGCTACTTAAGATTTTGTCGAAGTTTGATGGAGAGATTTAGTTGACTTTCTTGCTCATGATTTTCCATGTTGTTATAACTCTGATCCACACAGTTGATCCCTTTTTGGCTTGGTAGCCTTGTAGGGTGAAAAATGACATGCTAGACGACCATCTATCTCCTGCATAGGGTTGGGAATGTGCTAACCTATACCTGAGGAACAGATGAAGGTTAGAATCGCCAAGCTCCATGGCTTTGATGATCCACTTTGTCATCAAGGCTGTAACAGCCTCTTCCGGGTTGATGAGATTGAGTCCTCCCCTTTCTCGGGTTTGGCAACACTAGTTCCAACTTCCAACTTACTCTGACTCTCAACCTTTGGACACTACCTGATGCTAAATAGTTCATGATTGTTGTTTTGAGGCGTTTGACTCCTTTTTTTGTACCACCCCAAATAGCTAGGAAGAAAAATAACGCTCCTACTAGTATGCTATTCACCACAACGCTCCTGCCGGTCGGGTTCAAGCTAGTAGAACTCCCGTGCACTAGCCTTTTGGCTAGTCTTGCATGTAAAAATTCGTCAATGTCCTTATATGAGATAGATAACCTGAAGGGGGCTCCTAGTAGTTTGCTTATATCTTCAACTTGAGCCCATGTAACTCCCAACTCATCCGTCCAAGCTGGTCGAATATAATCGTGGGGACTTTTCCAATACCCATTCGACTTCAGCCAGTTGAGTACTAATCCTGAAGCTAAGCAAAATGATTCGAGAAAGTAGATGAGTGTGGTTACAAAAACTTCTTCTCCAAACAGTGTGAAAGAGGTATCGTCTGCAAACTGGGCTAGAAGTTGCTGGCGGTCTTTAAAAGGTAGCGATATACCTTTGATGTTGCCCTGCTCCATCTCCTTTGACACCATAGTGTTCAAGACTTCGGCGACAATAAAGAAAAGATAGGGGGCTAAAGGACATCCTTGTCTTACACCTCTTTGTATTTGAAAGGTATCCGATGGTGATCTGTTCACTTTGACGGAGGCGCCTGCGTCTTGAAAGAGAATTCTATCATGGTGGTGAATTCTGGAGGAAAATCCATTTTGTCCAATACTTTAAACAGGAATCCCCACTCCACCATATCGTACGCCTTGGAGAAGTCTAGCTTGAGGAATAAGAGCGGTTGACTCGTATGTTCTGCCCAAGCGATCGTTTCTTGTGTCAGAAGGAGGTTATCTAGAATGAACCTGAGTGGCAGAAAGGCCGATTGGTCTTGCAAAATGATAGCCATCAAGATGGATTGCATTCTCCGTTAAATGGCTTTAGCATAGATTTTGTAGCTTAGATTCAGGAGAGTGATGGAGCACCAATTAGTGAGAGGTGCACGTGGACCCCCTTTGTGTAACAATGCGATTGTCCCTTTGGTGACTCCTTTTGGGAAACACCCTATTGCAATGCTTTGTTGAACCATGGTGCTGAAGTCCTTCCCTATTATGTCCCATAGAGACTTGTAGAATTCTAAGACCACCATTCGGTCCTGGCTACTTGCCCACTTGCATGTCCTTCATAGCAGCTTCAAGTTCGGAAAGTGTAATTTCTTCTTTTAGGCCTTGTTTCATGTTAGGTGACAGCCGATTAGATATATAGCTAAGAGCCATGTTCTCAGCCCCTTGAGAAGCCGGCATCTCTGGACATGTTGTGTAGAGTCGCTCGTAGTACTTGTGACAGATCTGTTCAAGGGTTGATTGACTTGTGTGGTCATGTCCTAGGTGGTCCGACAATTCTGTTATCTGGGAGGCATTGGAACACATCTTGTGAGCTTGGAAGAAGTCCTTCGAGAATTGATCCCCAGCTTCTCTCCATTTAAGCCTGCTTCTCAGCTGTTGTCCTGCTACTTTGTTTTTTTCGAAGACTTCGAGCCTATCCAGCAGAATAGTGACATGTTCCTGTCTGCCGGAATTGGTCGGGTCAGCTTGCAGACTCTCCGTAGCCTCTCCCAGGTGCTGCCTTATCAGCCCTTCGTCTCTCCGATTTGCTTCAGCCCGTTTTACACATAACTCTTTATAAAACTTAACGCAGCGCCTCAGCTTTCCGAAGAAAAGGAGCTCGTTGTGCTTGAGCCATATCTCATTAATTGAATCTTTCATGTCCTTGTCTGCAAGATATTAGGATGCATTCATCACGTAGGAGGAGGGTCTTTTGAGAACCTTGTCTAGCCACACCTGTCGGAAGATAAGTAAGTGGTCTGAATTGAGCAGTCACCAAGAATCTTGTAGTCTTTTGTGGAGACTTTGAGACTAGGGGAAAGAAATGTATAAGCTCAGTCGAGTCTTGCTAGGGTTCTACAGCCGTTGGTACGTCTATTATTCCAGGTGAAACGGAGCTGACTTTTCTTCGGGAAAGGGTCTGAAACTTGTAGATGTGTTACCAGTTCCGCAAAGATCCTTTTCTCCTCTTCTGTGCGGACAGGCTCCCGATTGTTGGATTTATCAGCGTTTTTCTCTACAAAGTTCCAGTCTCCCACTAGTATCCATCTACAGCTTGATGGTAGGGTTGAGAGAAATTCCTGCCACAGTTCACATCGTTGAGCTGAGGTATGCGGAGCATATATATTAAGCACTCCCACTACTCCTCCTGGTACACCCTCAAACTTAATCCAGTGAGCTTCCCCCCCCCCCCCCGAGAATGACCGGAATCTGAAATAAGGTGAGAGAGCCTAGGTGCAATCCACATGCCCAAACCGCCGCTTCCTGCGCCGTTCAGATTGTCTACGTTGTTATTGTATGCTAGGCTTGCTTCTTGGCCATAGAATGATGCTCCTTGCCATACTAAATTACTAATCTCCACGAATTTTTGGCCGCGAAGCTTCAGCTCTTGCAAATAGACTATATCTAGGTTCTTCAGATGGTTTAGAAGGTAGTTTCTGACTACTCCGACTTTGTCTGGATCGTTAATCCCCTGGACGTTATGAGATAGGATGGCGACTTTCATGTAGTATTATTTTTGAGAGGAGAACTAGCCCTAACATTCAGGGGAGGTTGGGTTAAGAGTGCGTCCGAATGAGTCAGTAACCGGCTAGGTGTGTGCTCGATAATGTTAACATGTCTGTCCCGTTTTTTTGGTAGTTGTACCGTCAAATTGGCGCTGATCTTAGCCTGCCGTCTTTGTTGAGTCGATGCTCCTTCGTCACTTCTTCTCGTATGTATGGAAAAGCCTTTGTTTTGTCTGTCGATGGTACGGGCTGATAACCTATTGCAGTGTGGTGAGGGAGAGAGGTATGCGGTATGAAACCCTTGTTCTCTTAACCACTCTCTAACTACAGGAGCAAACAAGGTGGGTATCCTATAATTGTTGCGTCCTTTGGCCGTAGTGTTATAGTACTCACCGTTAAGGCTTTTGTCTGCATGGCCGTTGAAACCTAGGTTGTCCGATTTCCCTGTCCCTTCCAGGCCACAATCCAATGATTGGGATCTCGAGAGGACCATTTGGTTGAGGTCAAAGTCCTGACGTAGGTAATTTGAGTTCTACGAGCGAATGGTGGTGAACTGTTCCCTTGAGTCTCGCTCTCCTTCTTCTATATCTACTGTGTTAAATGCTTGGCCAAAGCTTGTGTCGATTCTTGTGTCGCTGCTGTGTAAGCCTCCTAGGTTCCATTTCCTCTTGCCTTTCTCGAACTGGATCTGATCAAACGCGAGATTGGCTATTGTGAAAGCGGCGCTATCAATTCTCATCAAGCTTGGAGATGAGGGGACTTCGGATGATGTGGATCGTGGGTCGTTGAATGGTTGCCTCGATGAGGACCCTGCTTGTTCATCTGGGATCATTGTTCCTAATGGTGAAGGTCCCATGTGTGACGAGGTTGCAGGATGACTATCGAGCTTCGTTTTTGGCGAGTTAGTTGAGTTTCTCTCGGGTAGTGGCAAGGACTTTTCTTGGTGCTCGTTCCAGAAGTTACGAGCTCAGTTGAACACGTTCATATCAGAGAACTCGCTCGTATTTAGGGATGAGATATAACCACGCTCATTTTCTCTTGCGATCCAGGTTGTTAGGCCGAGATGTCTCTGGCCGACTTCTTACACCTTGTTAGTTCTCCTACCATCTACCAAACGGGATGAGTTGAGTGTCATTTCTCTGACGGCTGTCGGCTCTTCTGTTGATACCTCCTGCATTGTTGTGATTGGGTTCCGAGCCTATGCTTCAATTCGAGATTGATCCTGCCCTTGGGCTTGTCCCATGACGACGTCCGTGTCCTAAACTCGTTCCTCCTGCCCCCTATCCTGGGTCTCTACATGATTCTTGCCCCCTCTTGATCTACTAGCTCTATGCTCTTCTGATACTTTTTGTTGGGCCTTTGCACCTAGTCTTGAAAGCTGACTTCCTTGTTGTACTCCTCTGGTATGTTTATTCGCTGGTTACTTCGTGTTTGGCAGTGTCTGGTTCGATTGTCGAGGGTTTGGAGAGCGGCGCTTGTCACGGTTATGGTTTGGGCATTCTCTGATCAAATGAGCAGTGGAGAGGTAGACCCTACAACGAATTGGGAGATTATTGTAGTCTACTAAGATCGTCGATTTCGTGCCTATAACTGGGTTTACTACATCAATTGACAGATCGAAGGATTCCCCGGATTTGACAGTGATACAGAACTTTTGGTCAGATGAGTAGGGATTTTCTTTGTTTCTCCCAATAACCTGCCCTAGGCATGCAGCCATTTCCTGTGCGCTACTCCTGAATTCATCAGGTATTTCTTTGAGAGTAATCCATATTGGGATTCTAAGACCCTGTGGTTTATTGGGATTGAAGTTGGCTCCCCATGGCTGCATAATGAACGTTCCCCATTTAGATACATGTGGCGTAAGCATTAGGATCCGCTCTAATGTCGGCTCGTCCTTAGCAAAAATCTGAAAGAAACCCTGTCCTAGCTCTCTTCCGAGTTGGAAGGATTCATTGAGTTCTCTTTCGGTGTTGTCCAACCATTCTTGAATCGTTTTCGATGACTGCTTCCCACCTACGAAGTATGCTATCGCTACCCTTTTCCGTAGGAAGTCCATTTCCTTCTCTACCTTTTCCTTGTCCAAACTAACTTCACGCGCTTGTTTGTTAATGAGAAAGCGTGTGCTACAACGATAGAGTTCGGATGGAAATTGTTCACCTAGAGTGGCTCGCGTTGGATGGATTGGTGCGTGTTGTCCTAGATGTGTCGCCACCGCCACCAGCTCCGGCTCCACCCGCTCCAGCTGTTGTAGCTTTACTGCCTCCCTCGCCGGTTCTGACGATGAAGGCTTGATCAGCGCGTGTGCAATCTGTTTCTTAAGTGCATCTGCGTATGAGGAGAAGGAGGACGTCGCTCCGCCGTCCAGCTTGAACACGTAGTTTCAGTTGAATCCAGCCCAATGCATGTACAGTAACAGAGTAATATGCTTGGCACTAACTATCTTGGGATTCCCGCCTTGTGGTAACCGCCCGATCTTCTTCCCCCTTGAGCCATTCGATCAACCACACTTGTTGGCAAATAGTTCTGAGGTCTGTTAGGCCGCGCGATATTCCACCCTTCCTCGAGCCGCGTGGCCTACAAAGTGGCAAACAGTGAAGACTAGCTACAGTGAATCCTACAAATCCTAACCCTAACGATATTCCACCTGAGAAGGCTTCCCTGCTGACCTGCCGATCTGTACCAGAAAGAGATGAGAAGAAAAGATGATTTGCTTCTCCATTATACTCGATTGGGCGACCTAATCCTACGAGGCGCAATGCGTGAGATCACTTGCTAACGACGGAGGCCCTTCTGAGTCACAGGGTGCTCTTCGGAGCTCCATTGCCCCCCTCTGCTGTTGCTACTGCTTCCTATGACTTTTATTTCTGAGTAGATTCTTGTTGGCTCCGTCTCCTTGAAGGTAAAGTCTATGTGAAGACTTATGTAGGTGGATAAAGCCCGTATTAGGAAAATGTAGGTAAATGAGAGATAAACGAGGAGAAAATGACGTGGTAAAATATTGAAGAACAAGAGGGCACATGATTTGGTGAGAAGAAAAGCTAGAGATATAAGGTAAGCCCCCCTAAAACCGACAAGCTAAGGAATGAGCATATAGGGAGAGGAGATAATTATACTATTATTTTTTCAGTGATAGCCAATAGAGTTACAGTTCCAACCCAAGTGATTTCATATTTTTCCAATGAAAATTGAATTAGTTATGAATTTTCAAACTGTGTAGCCATGTTTAGTGGGTGGCCAACAATAGGTACCCCCGATAACCAACGACCAAAAGGAAGGGTCTTGACTAATAGAAAACCTCCATTTGGAGGTGAGCTGGTGGTAATGGGATGAAAGAGGGTTGGATATACCCCAATTTTATAGGCGTTGGCTATGGGTTTTTGTTGGTTATGGGAAGGCTTACCTTAGTCCAATTATCCAAGTCATTTACTTATTTATGGAATGTGGGGCACAATAACTGCTCACATGCAGCGATGACGTAACATGATGTTCTAGACAGTGCTATTATCTAATCCTGCATGTACACTGGCAAAGTTGGAGAACGTGTTACTCCAAGTCCAAACACAGCTCTCTGTACAAATAATTAACACAGTAAACACTATAATGACTTGTCTGTCGCCTCCAATCCACCGCGTTCTGGCATCCACCCAGTATCTCCAAATGAAATCTGCACAAGCAAACGCAGAACAGCTACTGATCACATTTGACCACGTCATATCTGCATGAATTTCTTTAAGTGATCATGATTGTTCAACTTCATATCCACGTTGGAATTCCAAAACCAGACACTTTGTAACAGCTAGCTTTCTCACGCAATTGGTGATAACCAGAGTTAGGCAGGTATAATATTGAGAGAGGAGGGTACTGAGAATTCTACATGAGTTCATTTTGGGTTACCCTTGCCCTCCATCAAGGGGTAAAGGATTTGCTAGAGTGTACAGGAGGCAATAGTTTTTGAGATTCGTAGCCCTCACCTCCCCAACATTAGTGGGGCTACATGATACAAGGAATGGAATCATCAGCACACACGTACCTAAACTTGCCAACTTCAAAGTTTAGATCAGTTGGACCGCATCTTTAATGGCCATGAGCCCAGGATCTTTCCAACAATGTAATTTCGACCAGAATCACCTGCTGGTTTGCCACTAGGAGGTTCCACTCGCGGCAGCGCGTATGCCACCTCTGCTCGTCTCCTAGCTTCAACTCTTTGGAAATCCAGTTTGCTCTCTACACCATCACTCCAGGCCTTCAACTGGGAACCATGCAGGTCCAACGCGTAAAGTTTCTTAACCTCAATGTCGACATCCTCCACGGTGATACGCTTCGTGCCTTTCCTCTGCAAATTGAACCGCTGAGCATATTCCTCATACGAATCAAGCATGCCTTGGAGTTCCTTCACTCGGTCAGGATCACCTCTGCTCTCCTTTATTTGCTGCTTCAGGTACTGCGATGTAGCGTTGTGGTGGGTGATGATGCTATTCTGCTCCAAGAATCCAGCAAAAAGCGCAGCTGTTTGCAAAACACAGTCGTACTCTGCCTTGAAAGACTCTTCTCTCACCTCTAATATGATCAAGATCTTCTGTTTCTTGTCAACTTCTGAAATCCGTTCATTAAGCGCATGCCTAATTGCCGGATCCTCGACAGTGCGAGTGGCAGGTACTCTCTTAGAGGTCTCACGAATATGAAGATCATTGTCACAACCGCAAGTCCTGCACTTGCCAGACGACAACGACAATTGTTTGCAGAACACGGTATCCTCCTGAACACCAAATAAACTCCGAACACTGTCCAACTTACCGACAAAATCCTCGATAAGACCCATAGTCGTCTCAGTAGGACTGCATTTACCATGACAGACTTCACAACCACACACCTCCTTCTTATTACAAGTTAATCGAGGAATCTCCAGAGCAACAGTCTTCAGATATTCCTCGGTGCGCAGTAATGACGCATTACTTTTCACAACATCCCCACGACTTTCGTCCACCTCATTCCGAACTCTCCGAGTTTCGACCAGGTTCTTCTGAATCGCAGCGAGAATATCGCGCAACGGCACCTCCAAGCTTTCGAGCAAGACCCTCACCCGGTTCAAAGACAATGTCTCCTTAATCATGTGAGGTTCAAGCTGCGCAATGTGGCTCATCAGCCTGGCTGCCTCCTCCGAGGACTGCTCCCAGCTGTCCCTGAAATCGCGGGTCTCCCTCTCCGAAAAACTGATGCCGTTCTTCGCGGAGGATTGGAAAATAAACGCCTCGCTGTCGAAATGGTAAAGTGTGTTGGCATCATCCAGCTTGATATTCAGCTCAATGAAATCATCTCGCGACTTCGGCTTCAGCATCTCCTCCACGAGGAACAGAGTGTTCCCAGGGCGATAGAACGTGCTCCTCGAGTTTGTAAAGCAGAAGAGGATGTTGCTGCAAGCATCTCTGTGAAGTTTCTGAAGCAACTGAACGATGCAGTACCTGAGGGAATTGGTCAGCCTCTCCTCATTGGGCTTGAGAAGTATGCACACCGCGTTCAGCTCCTCATACTGGGCGATGAATGACAGAATATCATTCATATTCTTGACATCCTGATCAAAACCTCTGGTGTCTCCAATACCAGGAGTGTCTATCAGGCGTATCGACCGGCTCCCATCTCCGACGACGAAATTGTACGCCTTACACTTTTGGGTGACCGAAGCGCCCTTGGAGGTCGCACTCTCTTCCGGATCCCGCTCTCCAACCGAAATCGTTTTCTTCACAAGCTTCCGGTTCTCGTATGTAGATGTTGTGAACTCGGAGTATATGAGACTCTGCACATCACCTTTTGACACTGCATCATCGAGAGAAGGATAAACGAGGTAGTTGCAAAGAGCGTTGATGAATGTTGACTTCCCAACTCCAGTTGGCCCGAGAAGTAGGATGTTGAGAGAGCTGTTCGCCTCTTGCACCTTCGCCGCGGGGATCTGGGACCCAGATCCAATCCCCTCCATTCGGAAAGCCCAACCTTACGCTCAACGGGGATGTCCTTAGCCACTCACGTTCAATTAGAAGAAAACGCCTGATCACCCGCTCAAACGCAGTGCATCAGAAGAACAGTACAACATCCCGGCTCAGAAACATCCTCAATTAGTCGCACGAGTGGGCAACCAGTGAGCACTGGCTGCCTGCGACGACAAAACGTTCGCGAAGACGCTCGACAAGGTCAAATACACTACTCTGGTTGCTACAATCGGTCCAGTTGATTACATAGCTAGGGGACCATCGACATGCAGCGCGTCCCTGCTCCGAGTCTCCCAAAGCATGGACTCAGCGTCTCGATCCAACCTACGGCACCTTGACACATTGACAAAAGGGCACGTTGATACAGGGTAAATTGCCGCGTACCAGAGTAAACGTGCGGTGAAGAGCTGATCGTCGCAACTCGCAGGTGCCGCGCGCTTCACACTGTGAATGGACCAATTACTGATCTTCCAATTGGTGGGAACCCGACCTTGAGTTAGCCTGAGCTTCCCAGCAGCTAGCACCCTGGACTCGACTCTGTCGCGAACACCGTACCCAGTGGAGCTGCACGCGTACGCTGGCTCACTGGCACACTAACTCAGCGGGTGCTACAGTCAGCTAGCCCCTATGAGCAGGCAAGCTTCACCACCTCCACCCCAGCCTGCTCGCTCCCAACTGGAACCGTTCCACCCCGCCCGGTCCCGCCCCGACTCGCTCAATCAACGCCTGGATCAACTCAGAACGACCAAACGGACAGAAGCTGACTCGCTCAAGTGCTTACAGGAGCATCGACACCCGATAGTTTTATACTACGCTAATGGTATCTTAGTCGACGATATTGTGACAGAGAACGACACAGTCCAGCACTTTCAGAAGTCGCCCGAATCAGCTGCACGTGCCTTCCACGGCTCCAAAGTCCTATCCCAGTCCACCAGTTTTCCGATTCCCTGGTGGCCAAAAATCGGTAGCCGTGCCCTCGCAGTCACATCCTGGATCTTTTGAAAACTTGTCGGTATGGATCAACGGAGGCCCATGGTTGGGCTCCATTGATGCACCAAGCCCATGGTTTGAAGGCCCGTCCGCACTAGCACTTGCGGTGGACTTGCGTTCCGCGTTAGGATAATTTGAGAAAACATTTTCTTATTCAAAAACACTGTAGACTCTTGTCTCATACCAACTCAAGTCATTATTGCATGCGGTTGCCGCACGCAAGCCAAGATGAGCCAAGATGAGCCATTATTTTGCGTTAGTAAGTACTATTCAAGTGGCCGCAAGAACTATTCAAGTGGCCGCAAGAACTATTCACTTTTGGATTTTAGTTCATTAATTTTTTGAATGATTTTTTACATTTATCCTTATGACGCAGATTCTTGCAGCACTTGCGGTGAACATGAGTTCTTCCGCCTAGTGCGAACGGGCCTTCAACCTTCCTTCCGGTGGATGCCAAACTCCGCTTGGGAAAATGGATTTGTATTTGCCAAGACTTCATCCAAGATACGTCTATGTGTGAGGTATTGAAAAACTGACCACTGTTCGGACACGGATGAAATGTAGTCTTCATCCCCATTCTGAAACCTAAGGGGCAATAAAGGTCCCAACATGGGGATATCCTATCAAAGCGGTCTTTGAGATACCAAGCTCAAATTTAGAACTAACCTTCAAATCAATTATAAGAGTTTTCCTGAAAGTCACCAAAATACACTGGATGGGTACCCCAAATCTTAAGGTCTTATGTTAGTAACCGGGACCACATGCACATGGTGTCTTGGCTTGGAAAAGTTTGGGGGAACTATTGGTCAACCCTTTGAGAATTCAGGGTACTATGGGGAACTTTAGCTTGCATGGGGTAGGGCCCAAGAACATCAATTGCAAAGCATTTCATTGGTGCAGAAAAAAGCGACACGACATTTCCTCATGCTCTCTTTTTTGTCGTTTATACATCTCATAATGTCTGGCATCATATTCCTCCTGACTTGCCCCTTCAGGAAGCACTTTCAGGAAAACTCTATTGTGCGAAGGACTTCACCAAAAGGAGTATGAGGGATAATGAAACTCAACCCTCGAATGAAAAAAGTCCCAAGGTGGGCTTTTGCAAAACTTGGGTACGTTCCCATGGTTGTAACTTGTAGTTTATAGTTACAATTCTTGAAAATTTGTACAAAGATGAAATAAGGCACGAGGTACATGGGATTATCATTTTTATTCTCATCGAACCACTAAAAAAAAGTTATGTCATCTTACAGAAAAAACTGTCGAGTGCGGGCATGTCGGATGGCTCCAAAAACTTTAGCAAGGTCACTCTTTGAAACGTGAGATTTTCAATACTAGCAAGTAATAATATTTCCATTCAAATTGTCAAAAAACATTCTTGTCTTTAGCAAAAAAAATGGCATTTAAACCCAAGTAAAACATTTTCAAATATTGTCTCACATTGTACCAAAAACTTCCTCTTTTCACATCCAACCTTGAGATCTTCATACTAATTATATTATGTTATTTCTAAAACAATATATGGTGTAAACCTTCTTATTGACTGTTTGGATTTTCATTCCAAAACATAAAAAGTTCACAAAAAATTACACCGTGAATTGACACTTTTTGAATCTCCACTCCTTGCACACTTTTTTTGAATGTGCTACACCCCTTCTCTACCTCTAAAAATTGGTGTTCAAGGAACTAATATCATGCTTGACATGATGGTTGTGAATATCATGCTCTGACATGATAGAAAATGAAGTCTTTTCTCTACAATTTCATACACTATAATCTTTCAATCCGTGCGGTCAAAGTTTATGGAATTTTGTGAGTGTGTTTTGTAGTAGGGGTTAATTGAGATTATATGGTTAAAACTAGAACTAAAAGTTTGTGTTTCCTTCTTTACTCATTGCACTATAATCATCTGTCTTGAAGTGTTTTTGTTGTGAGATTGGCAAAGAAATTTAGGGGTTATGGTAGCCAGGCCACTCTTGCAATTCATGTAAGCTATGGGCAGGCTTTGTTGAGATGGGCATTCTCTAAAACTTGTTAGAATTTCCTTCAAAGTCAAAAGGGGCACCATGTATGTCACCCCCTTACTTTATGGTCTTACGTTTGTGACTAGAACCACATGGACAAGGTGATTAGGCTTGGGAAAAGTGTGGGGAACCATTGGTCAATTCTTTGAGAAACTAGGGTACTATGGGGGAACTTTAGCTTGCATTGGGTAAGACCCAAGAACCTTTTTCTGCTCCCAATTCCTCATTTTTTTTTTTCCCAAACTTAAACTCACCCTGCCTTTTCCATTTCTGACCTCTTCAGGAAGGACTTTCAAGAAAACTCTGACAAGCCCCTGCTCTCAAGGAGACCCTGAATTTTTTAAGCATCTTAATTTCCACTTGCACAAGCAACATGCACTGGAAAAGCCTCATGATCACCCCTTGGGCCCAAGAACATTGGCATCTGGTTGGGCTCGGGTGCTGCCAGAGTTGGAGGTTCTTGACTCAGCCACCCCTGATGCCGATTCCCGGCCAGCGTTATGATGCTGATTTCCGGCCAGCGTTACGATGCTGATTTCCGGCCAGCGTTACGATGCTGATTTCCGGCCAGCGTTACGATGCTGATTTCCGGCCAGCGTTATGATGCTATATTTGTCCTCATCCACTTAGGTACGTTTGAAAATTTGCGGAGTGGAATCCTCTCCCAAGGTCGCACTGCGATACATGTATGTGGTAGACTAACTTATTGAATCAAAAGTCGCGCTGCTTAATGTGGTAGAATATTGAATCATCAGTCGCACAGCAGTATGTGGTATGCTATTTCGAAACATACAGTAAGTCCCACAGCGGATGTGGTAGAACAGGTTGAAGCATAAGAGCATCTCCACCCCTGACGGGGAATTTCCCACGCCAGGGGGGAGAGCTGCCGGAGTTTAGGGGGACGGGAGGGGGGTTACCCTCTTCCCCGCACCCATCCCTGAATTGGCCACTCCGCCAGATTTTATTTTTATTCATTTTTATTTTTAAAAATTAATTTAAAAATTTCCACGTGTCATTCAGTGATTCGGCGCCTCAAATGGGGAATTATGGTGTGACACATTAATTTTTCAAAATATACTGTTGTTTTGAACCGGCGCCGCCAGCTCGGTTGGCCGGGACGCCAGCCCACGCCCTCCGGTGCGACCTTTCACGGTGTCTCATGCAGAATAACTGCATTTTTACCGGGGCCCTGTGCCCCGGTGGAGATGCTCGTAGTGCGGTAGGTGGGCTCGATAAATCATGTTACCAAATACGAATCGTTGTACTATGATTTAATAATCTACCATATATCGCAGTCTGACCTTGCGAAAGGATTCCATTTGGCAAATCTGAAAATTTGACTTCAGTGGATGAAGACGAGTCTATCATCATTGTGCTGCCCAGGAATCGGCACCATGAGTGGCTGAAGTTAAGCATACACTCAAAACCTCACTGGGTGCACATGTGCCAGTAGAGGCCACCAACCAGAATCACAACAACATCTTCATTGTAGTGCTTCAGAGGCGGCCTAACTTCACAAGGACAAACTAGTTTCTAGAGGGAACACATTGTAAACGTCAGAACACGAGACCTTAGGAGCTGTTTTCCTCTCAACTTTTCGAATGGAGATCCTTTCCAGTGGTTTGGTGAGGGTACCTGCCAATTGTTCTAGCGCGGAAAGATATTCAAGCTCGGTATCCGCACTTTCAATCTTTTCTTGGGTGAAGTAATACTAGTGTGTAGCAATATGATGGTTGTAGGGGTTTTTGCCTAGGTTAACCCATAAAGGACCAAATGTGCACAAATGGGTTTGTTAATAAGAACCCGAGCAAGTTCATGCGGTGTCAATATGATGCAAGTATTATTTTTGAGATTTGACTATCGTCACACTTGTAACAGTTTTGTAGGAGTATAATTTCTTTTTAGATAATTTGAAATTTGATGAAATAGCTATTCTATCTATAAGCAATTTTTGTGGGAAGTGGGGGAATTGGGGCATATCCAACTATTAAGGATATGCTTAGCACATTAACCCTTAAACGACAAATCTTTCTATAGAAATTTTATAGAATCTTTGAATCTTAACATCCATATTTAGCTACCATTTACATTCTAATTATATCACATGATTTTTATTATACATTCAAAGAATTTTGAAAAAGAAAAATCATTAAAATGAATATCCATCATTAGAAAATCATGGTCAAAGTGAGTTGAAAAATGAAAAAACCAAGCCCCTCGGGCTGGCTTTGACATTTAAGGGTTAACTCTTAAGGTACCGTGATAGTTTCCCTCCAAAAACACTTCAAAATTGTTAGATTCTAGTGCAATGAATAATGAAGGAAAAGGAAACTTAGATTTCTAGTTTTGACCGTAGGTCCTAGGATCTCAAATATGACTTATCTTGTAACATACTCACCAAATTTCATAAATTTTAACTGCACGGATTGACAGATTATTGTGTTTAAAGTCAAACAAATGGTTCATTTTCTTCCATGTGTTCAGTGGATCAATTGACTTTGACTTCACTTGGTGTCAAATTTTTGCACTACACAAGGTCTAAATCCATTACCATCGTGTTAAGCATGATGTTCTTTCCTTACATGCCAAATTTTAGAGGTAGAAGAGGGATGTTGTCGGAACACGGTTGATGGAAGTGCATCCCCTTGAGTGTTTTAAATGCCCAAAACACCCCAAGTGGTGACTCGTGTATTGTTCCAGGGATTCAGGTGAAGCTAGCTAGCTTAGGACAATCCAGTTTATGACTCCTTCCTATACTTCCTCTTGTTCTTCTTATTCAATCAAGCCCAATCCGGTTACTTCACCTTTCCGGTTATCCGGATAGCATCTCCTCACTTTCCTGTTTCCGGTTCTGAATCCGGATCCGAGAATATCAAACCAGAAGTAAAAGTTATCAACTCTAGTTTTCCCTCATGACTTTAGCCATCGGAGGACGTGTCCTATTTGGAGAGGGATGGTGTACAAACTCTTCCCTTGTAGATTAGAGTGGCAAAAGACTCCACTATGAATCCTAACAACTCCTATACATAACAAACACACGCACCAGGGTGGTATCTACCTCCTCACAACAATAGGGACGCTGCCGGACAGCGGGTGACATAAGAGGTATTCCGATCCTTTGCTTACTACAACGACAGGAATCCTAGAGAATCCGGATCCGATTATGACCAATTACGGTTTCTAACCCTCTCGGGGAATCTCAAAGAAACCCGGATCCCTCACCTCTCCTTTCCACTGCAATCCAAGCTTCACGAAGGTTACACAACCATTCCCAAATGGGGTACGTCCGTGACAAGGACCACTTCGGAGCTCACACAAAAAGATATAGAAAGGTGTCAAGATTAAGGACACAAACTTAACATTAAAAATGGCAGCGCATCTCATATAACCTTAGAAACAATGCCCCGTAGTTGGCTACTTGCAAACCCTCTTCCTAACACAAAGATAACGGGAACCAGATTCTAGCTACTGCGGCGGCCAAGCAAGGCGTCTGACCTATACACCAAAATCCAAGTCACCCAGGTCTGTAATCTCTTTACGCTCTCACAATTAGGTCAACTAACGAGACCCTAACAGCCTCACAGCTAAAAACTAAGTACGCTCCCTTCGGGAGATAAATACAAAACCCTGAACCCTACGATGAACCTCATGGACACTTCATTCCCACGATGACCACCTTACCCATCGGACAAAATGGTCCCTCACAGTTATCCTGCCAATTCCTAACTACCACCGACGAGATCCAAAAGCTACGGATCAGATCCACCTTTTCCAGAACAAGTT
Organism: Bryoerythrophyllum caledonicum; assembly: GCA_963971425.1. Classification (NCBI taxonomy): domain Eukaryota; kingdom Viridiplantae; phylum Streptophyta; class Bryopsida; order Pottiales; family Pottiaceae; genus Bryoerythrophyllum; species Bryoerythrophyllum caledonicum. Next base: position 614,439 of record OZ020518.1, on the reverse strand, counting down.
TCGATTCTCGATAAAAACCTAATTATCAGGTCACCGTTGTGACCGTTTAACCCTACCACTAGAATTCTAACTACCTACGGCTAGTTCGTTGAGCACAAAATAGGGCTTGGCCCTAATCCTAGTCTTCCAGATCCTAATCTTCGTCCTCCTCCGACGAGTCTAAAAGTTGCACCATCGAAGTTCCGACTCAAGATGATGCTTCTCCTTCCTCCTCGCCCTTGTCCTCCGGCTTCTGCACCTCAATCTGCTTGCTTGCGGGCGTCTTCTCCACCACTTCCCGGGTGACAGTCCGTGAAGTTGACTGAGTTTGCCGCATAGGGGTTGCCTTCTCGGAAACGGAAATGGTTTGCCTCTTGGAAACCCGTGAGTCTAGAGTACCATCCTCCACCTTGCTCATCTTCTCCTTCCAAACCTCCACCTTCAGCTGAGATAACGGTGGGAGCTTGTCCTTCCGCTTCTTGGGTTCCGGACCAAGAGTTTGGAATCCGGCGTTCGGTTCCGAAATCGCCCACACTTTCGAAAGCGCGCCTGTTGGCTCGGAGTCGGGAGAGACCTTCCGCTTACCTTTCCCAATGTTGCGGAAGATCCGTGCGTGGATCTTTTGGCACTCCTCCAACACCTTCTCCATCTTCGCATGGTACTCCACCAACACCCAACAAGCTTCTTTCCTACCAGACCTAAATGTTTTTGAGCTTCGTCAAATCCCACGTCGAACAACCTCGCCTTCAGCAAAACATCGCCCGGTTGCTGCACGAATTCTGTGACGCGAGTGAGAGCAATCGCGGAATCGTTAGCTCTCCCCATCGCCACAGCCACCTCTTCATCCTTCTTGTCCATGGCCGTCTTTATCTTCCGATTCCGATTTTCCAAGGAGACAAGACGAGCCTCCAACTCCTACACATTTCGGGGTTGCAGGTTCCTCTCCAAATGCCCGCACAACTCATCCGGTCCCACCTCTCCCGCAACCCGGCATGCTTGAGCCAGGAACACTTCGATCCGCTTGTAGTCGTCCTTGGCTTTCTTGTACCCTTCCGCGATGATGTCGAAAGGGTCGTCGTCCTCCCTCTCCTTGCTGACCTTCTTCCTACGAATCGGAGGTGTGGTGTTGCACCTCTCGGTGTGCTTCCTTCTCTTCCGTGCGTTGGCTGATGCCGGTTGGACCTCATCTTCGGAGGAATACGAATCCGGTTCCTATTCGGGTTCCGCATCTGGCTCCGCATCTTTCCATTCGTGCCTCGCTAGGACCTTGGCCGTCTCGTAGGCAGTCTTCTTGTTGTCGCGCAACAGGTCCTCGTGTTGGTAGAGGTGATATAGGAATGGGGAGACTAGGATAGGTCGCACCTCCCCCAATCCGGTTAGGAATTTCCCCACTTATTCCCCTACAATATCTCCCCATGCTACCGGTCTCTCACCTGTGTACGCTCCCCATATCGTATTGGCTAACGTCATGGTCATTTTAGAGGGCCGATTTGGATACAAGATCGGGAGCAGGAATTTCATTACTCTCCTTACTCTCGGATCCTTACAGTCTGCTACGGTCAGCCCATCCTTTGGGTCTCCTTTCAGGGTGAACTTCCCATCTATAAACGACTCCCTACGAGAGCACATACCTTCTCCTCGCGTTGAGAATCCGTACACGAAGCTCCAGATTGTCGGGGTCCAATTCTCCGGCATCCCTCGAATGGTGCCCTCGAATTTGTTGGAGACTCCCTCGATCAGCTCCCAGACCATCACGTCGTCCCTGAAACCTCACCGCCGCTCCCGAAATTCGAAACAGCCCATCCTCTTCGCGTTCGCGCCTAGCACCTTCCGGTTGCTCTCGGATTCAGCAATCACCGGAACCACAGTCCGGGGATTCACGATCGCCTAGTCGCCGCCATGTTGTTGGTCCCCTTCTTAAGCGTCATCTTCGCAACCCTCAATTGAATCTGAACCCTTGCTTTCCCAAGACCCGCAACCGAATCCGCACACAAACCCTAAACCGCACTTCTTGATTTCCAACCTGCACACGGCAACAATCCTAGCTAGGAACGCTTTCACGCACAACTCCCAGCTGCCCATGCTCGCTCGCTTGCCTCTAACCAACCCAAAACTCACTAAGAAAGATGAGAAGAAGAACCCTAGGATTAACTATTTATTCCCAGTTTGGTAATCATTACCTGAATCCGAACCCGCGTCCAGTTATTGCCGTTGGACCCGGTTTCGGTTCTAACCGTTAGATCCTGATCCTGGTTATAACCGTTCGAGCTTGATTTTGGGTCACCGATACTCGGATTCTTCTTTGGCGGTTTTAGGGTTTTCGATTTTAGGCAACGAGGGCTTACAATAGTTTTTAGTAAAACCATTTATTTACAGTGGGGGTGTTCCTACTTTCCGAAAAACACCGACCATTTTTCCCTTGACTTATACTAAGACGACAACTTTTCAAAAGTTAGGTTCCGACACTCGTATTTGTAGCGGTGCCTACCGACCACAACTGCAACGTTTTTCCACGGGGAATTACGTTTATCCGCAGGGTAAGGCGCCCCAACGTTGGACGTCAAAGCATGGTGCACTATCCTTTGCATGAAGGATGTGTTGCCCAGTGGCTTCTTGTTGCTGGAAGGCAAGGATGGCCGGGAGTGTCGGGAGCACTCTTAGAAATGTGCTCCCTTTCATTTACCCATTGATGGCTCCGTTCATCCGAAGTTGACCATTGTACGAGAGGGCCTGCCGTGTTTCTTAAGTGGTGAAAAGAAGGACGCGGCTACCATGTTGCTTTGTGACCATTGCCAGCGTGGTTGGCATGTGGCTTGTTTGACACTACTTCTTTCTACTCTATTGTCCGGGGATTGGACTTGCCCTCGTTGTCGGAGGTCTTTGAGCCACGTTTCACCTAATGGAACGGCTTGAATTCCTCATGGGCTTATCATTGTGTGGTACGTTGCCATCCAGTTGAGTTCTTGGTTTCGATTCAGGGATAGGCAACGTGAAGATTGACCAAGGGATTGGCAACAAAGTTGCCTAAGGCGATTGAAGATGGGGCTCACATTGCACCCAATCTACCCTCTCTTTGTTACTTTTCCATATGCTTATTGATACGACAAGGGGCGACATCTTCGATTGGATGCATACAGTTGTTAAAGCAACATCACCGTGTGTTTAGTCTTGTTAGTGTTGTTTGGTCCTAGTTGGATAGGCGGTATCTTTTATCCGCTAAGGGGGGCACTTGAGGGTGTACTACGTATACTTGTTTTAGTGTATGTTTATTTATTTATTTTGATGTTGGTTAGGACTCTTGATCTGTTGTGGTTATCGATCATTCTTTACACGACAAGGAAGTTTCTAGAAGTCTACATACATCTATGGAAGTTTCCAAGAGTATCTTAGAAGGTTGTAGAAGACTCATGAAGATTCGAGTAGACTAACAAAGGCTCTAGAGGGTTCTAGAAAGCAATAATTTGGAATATGTCCATGTCATCACCTCCCCTTCTTGCAACAATTTCTACAACGTGCCCAAGTTTATGATAAGCAAATCACATGTGTAAGAAATCGAATATTCATTGGAGTAGAGAGGCATTAAAAATTGTCCTTTGTCTGTTGTTAACCTTCTAGAAGACCCTTGAGATGGCATCAATGGCCTCCAAATATAACTTATGTTCTACCAACATCCCATCCAAGAATTTTCTCATTGTTGCGACCTTCAGAGCATTCTCCAAACATAACTACTAGCCTAAATGGAGTCATCATTCATATCTCAAGGAACATCACTAGAGCTTGAGCATTTAATCAAGATTTTTGTGATGAGACTATACCTCGAAGACTCCAAATATAGCCTTACTTGGTATTGAAATACATCTTTATTACCTTGTCCATATACCTCAAACCCAATGGATTTGTGAAAGTCGCAATGGTTCACTAGGCACTTGTATGGCAAAAGATTACTTGACAAAATCCTTGTTTCTAAAGTCTCTTAAAATACAAAAAATCGACATGGTAGTTAGAAAGTTTTGAGCATGATCTATTCAATTTTGCAAAAAATGATTGTATTCAAGTGAAGGTCTTGGCGTGGCTCTTGCCCTTTAATATTAGTCTTCTATTGTAGGTAAAAAAGCGTCAATTAAACGCCAAGAGATATTGGTGTCCACAAAATCTTCAACGGCAATTGAATCTAGATTTTTTAGGATATGATTGACGGAACTTGCAAAAAATTCATGTGCATTTCTAAGGTTATCTGAAGTTTCCCAAGGTCTTTCACCAATTCCATAATCATTCCAATGGATGAAGTATTTCAATCATCAATATCTTATACGTCAATCTAATATTTCATACGCTTTAAATTCAAGTTCCTGACTAACTTCAACTAGGGTTGGTGGTGGAAGAGCTATTTAAATACCAACTTGATTTACAATAGGTTTCTAACAACAAGACATAGAAGATTGGATGAATGCACAAGCTTCTTGGTAGTTTAAGATGGAAATCTATTGAATTTACTTGGTGTAGAATTATAAATGGTCCAAGTCTTCGATCACTTAGTTTCCGTGATGGTCAATTCACTAATTTTGTATTTTTCCGGAGTAGCCAAACACAATCTCTTGCCTCAAACTTTAGCTGGCTCTTGCGATGAATGTTTACATAGTCTTTTTGTTGATTTTGAGCCATTTGTAATTGAAGGTCTGATTCTTTATTGAGTAGGTAGCTACATATTTTGCAACAAGACTTCCAACATCTTCAATTTGGAATGGATATGCTCTAGGGTGGTGTCCATAATTTGAGAAGAATGAATTTCATTTTTGTCAAAGAATGTTTGGTGTTGTTATATAGAAACTCAACCAACGATGATGGTGTTATAGGCCCTTTCAAACTCGAAGTGGTTGGAGAAGCCCATATGGATGGTGTCTTGTGACCTTTGCTCGAGCACAAATTTCACATGATTGGATAAATTCCTCCACCAATTTCCACATTTGAGGCCATCACAAATCTCTTGATATCAATTTCAAGGTCTTATTTAAGCCAAATTGTCCGGCTACTAGAAGGTCATGTTGTGCTCAAACAACTAGAAGTCTTGTAGGGCGTGGAGGAACATATAAGAGATCCTTGAATTACAACAATTCATCCTTGAACTTGAAATTATTGTTCTCTTACCAACACATTTTTTAGACATTCTTGGATGCTATCCACAAATGGATCTATCTTCATTGCTCTAAATATCTATCTTGAGAGTTGTATGTGCATAGGTAGATATTGTCAATGTCTTCGATTGCAAATTAGACAGCTTCAAAATAATTGATTTCTTCTAGTCTAATACAATGTCTCTTATTCTTGGTGCAAGATATGTATGTCAAGAAGGGCATCTCGTTTTCCATGAAGTTTTCTTAGATGATATATAATCACAAAATCAAATCTAGAAAATGACATTCTCAATTGTGTTTAACGATAGTTAAGAATTCGGGCACACACAAACTACTCCAAGTTTTTGCGATCTTGTGTTGAGCTCCCTCCAGTACATGGCGCCCTTCTTCAAAAGCATCGACAATAGTTCCTTGTCATGGATATCATGATTGATCTCTACAGCTGAAAATTTTTGAGAGCGGAATGCTACTAGGTGAGGTTGTCCATTGTTGCCAATTTGAGTCAGCACAAATCCGAGTGCAAAATTAGAGGCATTTTGTTTCCAAGATGAATCATTTTCTTGAATCTGCGTAGACAAGTATAGGAGCTAAAGTAAATATATCATTTAGTTTCTTGAATGTTTTTTCAAGCTTATCGATAAGTCGTGTTGATGGGGCTGAATTTTGAAAAATATTTGATAAAGAATCTAGAAGAATATTTACAAAACCCAAGAAACCTTATACATCTTTGCTTGATGACAATTGTTTTCAATCAATAAAAATTTGTCTCTTCTATTGATCCATGAAAATCCCATCTGTAGAAATATATCCCCAGAATTCAAGTCATGGTCGATAGAAAGAGCACTTCTCCAATTTGGCATTTTATCCACTTTCTTATAATTTCTCCAATACCATACGTACGTGATGTTCATCGAGAAGATTAAGTATCATTTTGATAGATGACTATAAAGTCGTCTAAGTATACCACTGTTGTTATGTCCTGTGGGCATATCATCAAGGGTAGGTCGAACGGACACTATATTCACGCCAATCCATAAGGGTCTGGTGTTCTTCTTCTTCTTTGTCTAAGTATTCTTGAAAGATGTCATTCATCATGTGTTGAAAGACTACACGACCTACATTTGTAAGTTCAAAAGGTATAACATTATACTCAAAATGTCCATACCTTCTACAAAATGTTGTCTTCCATTGATTCTCCATCTTTGATCCTCACTAGGTTATAGGTGCTCCTTAAATCAAATTTTGTAGAAATCTTTGCTTGTCTTTGTTGTTTCAATGATCCTAAGATTAATGGTTAAGAATAGAGATTTCTATAGTCACCTAATTTATAGCTCAATGGTCAACACACATAAGTAAACATGAATGCTATCTTGTGAGCAGCAAGAGGCGAGTGGCCAGCGTTGAGCATTGAATTTTTCAGTTTTTTTTTCCACATTTTTTTTTGAAAGCAATGGCTATGGCTGTGGATTATGTTTAATCTATCTTGACATGTGAAAAAAACATGTAAAAGCCTACAATAGAAAGATACTTGGACATATTGAAGTCTGAATTATTAATGGTTTAGAATCAACAATTCTTTAAAAAATCAAAACGGACACTTAAGGTTGCCAACTTTTGATTAGGATAACTTGACATGTTGGACCTAGCTGTTGGTAAGATTTGTACATAAATAATGGACAATAGGGAGTGTATAAATTTTAGAAATATGGAAGGGATATATGGAAAGTACCTATGTAATGCTATTATCATACCTTTACAATACTTAGGTCATATCCACTTCATATCAAGGTGATATCCATGTATTACCTAGGTGATATCCTTGGCGTTCAAACAATATTGAACTGAAAAAATTAAATACTTCGACAGAGAGTGTCCGAATCTTACCAATGCAAATGGTACCAAGCATGTAAACATGTGAGAGATGTTACGAGTTTGAAAAGAATATTCATAATCAATCAAATGAAAGACTATTGTAACAAGGACATCATTATTAATTTTGGCACCCCTTTCTTAGAGAACTTCTAGAACATTCAGGTGCTACTCTTATGAGATTCTTTAAACAAAGGTGGTCTTTATTGCCTCTCGCACAATCTTACTCCATCAATTTCCATCTACTCCGAGGATGTATCAAGGCTCGTTTGGGTTCTGTGGCACAAGTATATCCATACTTGAATTCCTTGATCCACGGTAGCCTCAATCTTTCTACCACTCATATACAAGTGGTGCTTGATACCAGAACGCTAAGTCATTGGAAGGCCACAGATTCGCTGCAACATTGTGTCGTCGGATCTTTGTGAGGTGATAGGACCTCTCGTTGAATGTATCCAAGGAGTCTATTTGCTCAATCGTCAGAGTTTTGAGCCCACGTTCAAGGAGTGCCGCATCGTCCTCTTTGCAATTGCGAAACCATTGATTATGGCTAAGCCGATGCCAACTTTGTAATAACGCATGTAAGAGTGGATATTCCTTCAGTCTAAGTTATTCCTCATTGGTTTTTGCAATGTTTCCATGACAAAAGATTATCTCCACCTTCCATAAAGCCAGTCATAGAGATGCTCCAACAATAGTGCTATTGACAAGCTGCTCGATCTACTTAGATGTGACTCAAAATTGCATTGTTGGGAAGATACATGGAAGAAGGCCATCAAATCAAAGTGGATTGATGCGGGTGCCATCAAATGGACAAAAATACGACTTCTAGATTTCCACAAGAAGAATGTATTCGCCCACATACTTGTGGAAGTCTCCAAAGAACAAAAGTGGCGGGATCGTGGTCCACAAAAGGGCATCCATCTCCAAACCTATCATCCGAAATGGATTTGAAGTATAAGAACGACTTCAAATAGGAACTACAGTAAAGTATTATCTAATGAAGAGATCATGGTAGAACAAATATACCAGCTAAGGAACAATCTCTCAATCACCTTTGCAAACAGCCTACACAACTACAAACTACAATTCCACTCGCAACTCTACCAGAATGTGTCCTCAACCTTGAATCCGACTACAAATCCTCCCTCAACGACTCGACTTGTAAAGTTTTAGCGATATATTCCTCTTCCAGCTAATATTGGAAAATCCAAAGTGTTAAAGCTCAAAGACGGTGGACAATTTTTTGTTTTCCTCCATACTCATTGCACTAAAACGAGCAATTTTAAAGTGTTTTTGGTGCAAAATTGTCAAAATAATTTAGGGGTTAATAAATGGGGTGAATTGTCTAAAAGATTTTAAGCTGTTAGAGTTCACCGGCAATAAATAATGTGTAAGTATAGTAAAACAATGTGGTGATTGATGAATGGATCAATCATTGGATTGAATTAGACCCTACATTTAGTAATTTAGTTGGAATAACATACCAAGATGAATTGGGAAACACAATTGCGATGATGATGTCAACAAGTTGAAAGTCCAATGAGAAGACAAATCAATAAACGAGTACTAAAAAAGCACAATCCCTCCGCTAAGAAGCAATCAGAGTCACTTTTATCCAAAGGACGATCACTACTATCAGAACCACTAGCACACGCCTCCAAGTCTATGAACGAATATGCGGTAGACCTCCGTTTGGCTATCCTTGGAAGATGTGGTGGAGATGCAAGTGCTGCCATTGCCTCTGCAACACTTGCATCCCATTGATTCAAACCAAACGGTCGCGGTAGACTTCCAAACCTCCACACCGCACACAATACAAGAGTAATTTAACCATCAAGTATTGCATTGAGTGCAGAAATTTTTTGTATTTTGAAAAACAAACATGACCCTTAAAGACTCCCGTTTGGATCCGAAGGTGGGTCTGTGGGATCATATTTTTTAACACCACAAATCTGCTGCAATAATGACTATCATGTGAGGTGAATTAAATAATTTAAAAAAGATTGTGACCTTTGAGACCCACCTTTGGATCCAAATGTGGGTCTCTGAGGTCACAATTTCCTTAAAAATTTTGAGGATCCTTGTGGGAATCTGTTCCCACAAGGTTCCGGAAGTTAACCTAAAAATCCGGCAAAAACAAAAAAATTAGTAAAGTAAATACAATAGTCTGAACTAGAATAGAACCTATAGTCAGTTCGTAGGAATAAAGACGGGTAAACCCAGTTGAAATCCCTAATCGGTCCTAAAGTTGCTAAACTGTGGGCCGGAATAGTTGTCGAAACTCTGGGGAAGTATGTCAGTCCGAGCTGTCACCATCAGCCGTACTGCGACCGGGAGGCCGGTCTAACGGCCAACTACAAAAGGCTGCGATGCGAGGGAAACCTCTTTCTTTCTTTCCTTCCTACTTCGCGCGTCTCTCTCTCTCTCGTTCTCCTAACCGCTGGCTATTAGGGTTTGTTAGCTTAGGCAGTTAGAACGGTCGTATAGCCGTTAGGGAGAGTTTTTGTGAGGACGGTGCGTGCAGGGACAACATCAAGAGAAGGTGAGGAATTAGGCAAAACCGATGAAGAGGGGCGCCATGGCCAAGATGAAGAAGACAAACCGGGATGGAAGAGAGAATCGAGACGAAGCGCCAGCCTCTGCGCTTCCGTCTTTGATGAAGGTCCTGCCGGAAATCCCTACAGACCCGGACGAATACCGTTTTTTTAAGGAGAAATTACAGGCAATGGGCTGCAACGGATTCCTAGACATTGCCTGGGGCATCCGCGAAGAGGTGTTCGTCTGGGAGTTGATAGGAACACCAGACTCCAAGTACGAAGGGATGCTGCGGGCCCATCCGGAACTATGGGGAGTTTCGGAATGGATACAGGCGCATGACTTCCGGGCGAGGCACACCAAGGTGGTGGAACGGAGAGATGAGTTCTTGGCAGAGGAATTTGAAGGAAAGGCCGACCCAAAAGAGGGGTACAACATCCAAGACTTGAAGCATCTGGACGCCAAGCTGGTGCTATGGTTTTTGAATTCTATCTTCCATCCGGAAAAGCCAAAGCGATTGGGGTCGAAGTGGGCGTGCACTTTCCTCGGAGCACTCTGGGGAAAGATACTGGTGGATTGGGGGACTCTCATGAGCGAGATGATCAACCGGCCGGTGGCAAATCTCCAGAAGGTGAAGAAATCTGCAACCCCTCTGGCCTCCTATGTGGCGCAATTCAAGGTTGTTCCGGCGTCCGTCCGTCCGTCTCGTTGCCCGTCCGATAAAGGTTGTTGTTCGTCCGATAGAGGTTGTTGTTCGTCCGATAAGGGTCAACGCTAGTTTCACCATGACTAGAGGTAAATCAATTTACCCACTGCCACAAAGGCAAATACGTGGCTGACAAGTCGACTAGAGGGTCGCGCGCATACGAACAAGGGATGGGCGCGTACCTAAGAGGGCCGCGCGTGTACCTAATTGGGCCGCCCACATACCTAACAAGACCGTGCGCGTACGCCAAAAAAAAACTTTTTTTTGCACGTGCCCAGCCTTTGTAAGCATGCGCCCGACCTTTGGGATCGGGCGCGTACAAACAAGGGTTGGGCGCGAACGCAAAAAAACAAATAAATAAAATAAAATAAAATTTTGTATGCGCCCAGCCCTTGTAAGCATGCGCCCAACCTTTGGGATTGGACGTATACAAACAAGGGCTCGGCGCGTACGAACAACGGCTAGGCGCGTACGAACAATGGCTAGGCGCGTACGAACAATGGCTAGGCGCGCACAAATAAGGGTTGGGCGTGTACACCTACAGATTTTTTATTTTTTAATATTTTTTTCACGCGTATGCGCCTAGCCCTTGTACGTACGCGCCCGACCCCTTAAACTGCGCGCACGACCCCTTTAGGAACACGGCCGACCCCTTTAGAGACGCACCCGACCCCTTTAGAGAGGCGCCCAACCCCTTCATGTACGCGCCCAACCCCTTGAAGTATAGGCCGAATCCTTGTAAGCATGTGCCTAACCTTTTAAATCAGGCGCGTACATTTAAAGAATGGGCGCGTGCAATTGTTTTTGTTCTAGGATAGAGCTCAGCCCTTGTAAGCATGCGCTTAACCTTCTGGATCTGGTGCGTACGTACAAGGACTTGGCGCGTATGCCAAGGAAAAAAAATGTTATTTTTAGCGTACGCGCGCGGCCCTGTTAGGTGTGCACCGACCCTACTAGGTGCGCGCACGGCCCTTTTAGGCACGCTCCCAACCTTTTGGAGTATGCACCCTACCTCCTTAGCTACCCGCAGAACTTCTTTAGATATGCGCCCAACCCTTGAAGTATGGGCCGAACCCTTGTAAGCATGCGCCTAACCTTTTAAATCGGGCGCGTACGTTCAAGGAATGGACGCGTGCAATTTTTTTTCTTCTAGGGACGAGCTCAACCCTTGTAAGCATGCGCTTGATCTTCTGGATTGGGCGCGTACGTACAAGGGTTGGGCGCGTACGCCAAAAAAAAAAAAATTAATTTTTTTTTGGCGTATGCGCGCAGCCCTGCTAGGTCCGCACGCGGCCCTTTTAGGTACGCGCCCAACCCCTTTATGTACTCGCCCGACCCCCTTTAAGCACGTGCCCAACCCCTTTATGTACTCGCCCGACCCCCTTTAAGCACGTGCCCAACCCTTTTAAGTTTGCACCCAACCTTTTGGAGTATGCGCCCTACCTCCTTGTGTACCCGCCCACTCTTCTTTTGTTGTGACCCACCCTTCTTATATAGTCGCATGCCTCCTTGCACACTTATCAATCTCCTTTGCATACACATCCATGCTCAACACAAATACAACTCGTCCTCGACTATTTTGTGTTTTTTAAATTCCTTAATCTTGTTGAATTATTGCTAGTGGCATAATGAAGATGTGGACCACGTATAAGCCTCATTCCTCCTTGTGCCCACCTTTCCTAAGCTTTTGTCCACCCCTTATATATATAATGTTGATTCATTTTCACAAATATCATCTATTGTCTTTCTTTGATTAAAAGTGTCGTCATTAACTATTATTGATTTCAAAGATTGTCAAGGTGTGTGTATTTTTTTATTTACTTTTGGCAATCATGTACACAAAATCATTTATACTTGGTGATGGGCTATGGCCTTCTTAACTAACAACGACTGCAACAACTGTTCATGTAATAATTCTTAATGTTTGGACATTTTAATACTTGACGTTCTTAAATAAACTATTTTATTTATGCTTATTATGCTTAAACTAGAAATTGTGATTGAGATAAATAATTAGATATATCAATGAACCTTAGCAAATTGAATAAGATATGAAGATGCATATACAACATTTACATTTACATTTGAATGCATCAACTTCTTCTTAGTATCATTACAATTAATTTTGTGTCGATTGCTTAAATAAAAAAGCAAGAACACAAGACACATTCTATAGTTAAAAAGAAATTAGAGTCTATAATGACATTTAAATATTTGATTCAATTATTACATGAACAGCTATTGCAGTCCTTGTTAGTTAAGAAGGCCATAGCCCATGGCCAAGTATAAATGATTTTGTGTACATGATTGCCAAAAGTAAATAAAAAAATACACACACCTTGACAATCTTTGAAATCAATAATAGTTAATGACGACACTTTTAATCAAAGAAAGACAATAGATTATATTCGTGAAAATGAATCAACATTATATATATAAGGGGTGGACAAAAGCTTAGGAAAGGTGGGCACAAGGAGGAATGAGGCTTATACGTGGTCCACATCTTCATTATGCCACTAGCAATAATTCAACAAGATTAAGGAATTTAAAAAACACAAAATAGTAGAGGACGAGTTGTATTTGTGTTGAGCATGGATGTGTATACAAAGGAGATTGATAAGTGTGCAAGGAGGCATGCGACTATATAAGCGGGGTGGATCACTACAAAAGAAGAGCGGGCGGGTACACAAGGAGGTAGGGCGCATACTCCAAAAGGTTGGGTGCAAACTTATAAGGGTCGGGCGCATACCTAAAAGGGTCGCACGCGTACCTAGCAGGGCCGCGCGCATACGTCAAAAAAAAATAAAAAATTGTTTATTTTGGGCGTACGCACCCAGCCCTTGTACGTACCCGCCCGATCCAAAAGGTCTAGCACATGCCTACAAGGGCTGAGCTCGTCCCTTGAACAAAGAAAATTGCACGCGCCCATTCCTTGTACATACATGCCCGATTTAAAAGGTTAGGCGCATACTTACAAGGGTTCAGCCCGTACTTCAAGGGGTTGGGCGCGTATCTAAAGACGTTCCGCAGGTAGCTAAGGAGGTTGGGCGCATACTCCAAAAGCTAAGGTGCGAACTTAAAAGGGTTGGGCGCATACCTATTGGGGCCGCACGCGTACGCCCAAAAAAAAATCTTTTTTTTTTGGCGTATTCGCGCAGCCCTTTTTAGCATGCGCCCGACCTTTCAGATTGGGCGCGTACATACAAGGGTTGGGCGCGTATTAAGGAGAATTTTTTTTGTTTTTTTTTTTGACATACACGCGTGGTCCTAAGGTGCGCGCCCGGCCGTATGATGTGATGTGGAAAGCAGTCTGACATGTCGGCACATGTGTTTTACTAGAGGGTAAGTTGTAAATTTGATTTAGGGTTTGTAAGTTTTTTTTACACGCAAATGTGCGCCAAAAAGTGTTGTCCGCCCTGTCTGTCCGTCCGTTGTCTTTGGGCCCTTGTCCGTCTATGTAGACAACCCTGGCGCAATTCTATTGCCACCATCACCAACTCACCCAGACGGAACAGAGGGTGTATGACAAAGTCTTAAGCTTCCAGAAGTACGGAGGTGAAGAGACGGAAGAAGAGTCCGGAGGGAAAGCTGAATCACTGTCGGACTCAACAATAGCAAACACTCTAGAAGAAGATCGGGGGGCGCAGAAGAGGGCACGAGACAAGGAACCAAAACCAGAGAGTCCGGACACCAGTATTTCATCCGGATCGTCAAGCTCAGACGAGGCCGGGTCGTCCGAGGAAGTCAGCCGGAAGAGGAGGAGGCTCAACCCAGGAAACTCCAAAAGCCAGATGATGGAGATTGATGAGATTTTGTACGGCCTATGGTGGAGAGAGGAAGCCCTCTAGGAACTCAACGTCGCCATGAAGATAGGGTTGGAAGAGGTTTTCCGGAGCCTAGAGGTCAGCCGGATAGAGGAGGTCATCCTCCGGATTGAGGACCTCCGGGATAAAGAGATTTCGCTAAAGGCGGTACATCTACAGGTCAGTGAGGTCACCAACATGTACCAAGCCAACACGGCGTTGGAGAAGTAGGCAGTGTGCTTACAGCAAGAAGCAGCACTAGCGGTGGTTGCCCGGAAACAGGCGGAGGCAAAGGCCAACGAATCGGCAGCCGCCTTGACGGAGGTACGAGAGGCTCTGAACTTTCCGGTGGTTACAGTTAACTGGAGTAAGCTCTTCACCGAACTGGTGGACAAGGAGAAGAAGATAACCGGAGCCAATATCTTCCGGTTCTTCTTCGATCAAGTAGAGAAGATGAGCCACAGCTAGGGACAGATGCAACTTCTGGTGAACAACATCACCCAGGTGGATCCGGAAGACAGGGCGGTCCAAGTACCAAAGGATTTCATGACCCCTGACCGGGCCACGACTCCTGCTGAACCACCACAATCCGAATCGACTCCAGCCCCAGGGACCTCAGCGAATCTGACAGACCTCGATACTCCATCACCACTTACACCGGCAGAGGGCATAGTGTCTTCCAACCCCAGCACGGGTGAGATATTGAAGCAACTTCCGGATTTGCTGACGCCCCCGACAATGCGACTACTGGATCCCCGGAGGAGACTGACCCCCGGGCACCACCCAAGTCCGTATCCCGGCGGCTAGCACACGGACTAGGGAGTCCTTCGGGCAACTACGGGGATCTAGTCAGAGAGGTCAAACCAACTCCCGAGCCGGAACAACAGTCCCCTTTAGTTCCGGAAGCTGCACCGGAGCGGCAACCTACGCCTTCGGACTCCAGAACTCCGATAGGACGGATTTCCCCAACTGCCGAACCGTTGACCCGGAAGGTCGACTCTTCTCCGCCAACATCGAAGAGGGGAAAGGGTAAGCAACGGGTTCTTTTGGAGATATCTCCCGTGCGCAGAAGTGGGAGAAATCGAGCACCGGGTGCCCCGCTTTAGAATTAGGTTTAGATGTAGCGTTTTTGGGCTGTAATTCCAGACCTGCAACGATTAACAATGAGGCTCAAGTTGCACTCGGCTGCGGACGGAATCAACTGCCAGATTTTGTAGCTCAAGATAGGAAATCCGGAGTCTGAAAACTTTTCCGGGATTATAGGATCTGAGATCCGATCTGAAACTTTTCTGGATTTCGCGGATCTTTTAGATAAGATTATCCAGATTTCTAACAGATAGAAGAAAGACTAAGTTTAGGGAACTTAGTTAGTACTTAGTAAGGGAGTTTTTTCAAAACTCTTTATCTTGTTTTCTTTCGTTGAATATACTCCAGACCTTTTGTATTAGATTTGCTTCCTAGACTTGGTGGTGTGGAGTGTTACCTCTGTGAGTGACGGATCCATTCTGGTATGTATTGTTGTAAGGATTCTTCCGGAGTGAAGTGATATTCTATTTTCTACAGAGAATCCGGTTAGGACCTATATTAAGAGATCGCCCAGAAGAGCTGGAGGGCTATTGCAGAGGACCATGTCCTGGTAGTCTCCAAGGTCCGGAAGAAGCCAGGAGGGGAATAGATGAACTGCAGAGGTATTCATGGTAGTCTCTAGGGCACGGAAGAATCCTTATGAACCCGGATTCCGGTCGCGGCCGGAGTTTACCCCCACGATAGGAAAAAGCCTGATGAGTAGGTCTTGAAGGAATCCTCTCTAATAAATTCTACCACTTGCTCAGGAGAATCACAACCGTACTTACCGAAATGTCGTTGTAGTCCGGACTTGTCCCTACGTGACCGCGTCCGAAAGGCCATCCGGATGATGTGAGAGTACAAGCCTGGCAGCAGCATCAATCACCGGTTAGCGGAGTAGACAGAGTGGGTGTCCGACCACTATAAGTTCCGGGCAGTGGGTGTCTAGCCACTTAAAGTCACAAGGCAGTGGGGAATCCGGCCACTTACACAAAAAAGGATCAGTGGCCTTCCAGTCACTCGTTTAAACCGTCCGGAAGACTCTCTGAGGAGGAACAGAGATAAATCAAACTACCCTCCGGTCATTCGGAAATTAATTCCGGAAGCCGTTGTATGAATTCCGGAATCTAGAAGGATCCGGATCCGTAGTAAGTGATGAATTGAATAGCTAGCCTAGGAACAATTGATTGGTAGTATAGTTTTGTGGGATACTCTGAGAAGAACAATAGGTCTATGTGGGAATGAAACCGGAGTGGTTTACTTTGGAAGCATTTAGTGACGATTAATTGCATTCCGGAGGAATACTGACTCTACAAACTGCAACAATCCTATAGAACTACTCCAATACATGTCATGTTTGATGAATTCCCATGTTCTGAACACTAGCATCTGCAGCGAAGTGACAATCAACGACCTCTGATTAACATGGTTATCATGCAAGATGAGCCCCATGACATGAATGACCTGCTTAGATCTGCATGAAAGTAAAGACGTGATTTGCAAGAGATCATCTCATGCATGCAAGAAAGTGACCTTGTAAATTCATCAAACATGGCTTAAACTAGAGTAGTTTTATAGGATCCTCAATTTTTTTTCTCAATTGTGACCTCAGAGACCCACCTTTGGATCCGAAGGTGGGTCTCAAAGGTCACAATTTTTCTAATTATTTAATTCACCTCACATGACAATCATCACTGCAGCAGATTTATAGTGTTACGAAAAAACATGATCCCATAGACCCAGGGTTGTCATACGGGACGGACGTCTAGTTCGCCCGTCCAGTAGAGCTCTCGCCCGTCCGATACAGTCAACATAGGGTTGACTTACCCACAAGGTAAAAAATAGTCGACGTGGCAGCCACGTATGAACTAAAGTGCTGCCACCCAAGATTTAGACTAAAAAAATTGATAGTTGACTATATAAACTATTATATTAGGCGCAAGGACGTCACCACCCCTAAATGGTAGGGGCGGAGACGTCCCCGCCCCTCCCCGCCTAATTTTGAAATCAGGATCTTTGAATGGCCATATCTCACTCAAACATAGTTCAAATTAAGCGTGTGATATGTTTTTTGGCATCTACGAAAAATTTAGATGTCAAAACACACCTCAAACGCTTGATTTGAGCTATTTTTGAGTTAGTTATGCCCATCCAAACTTTCTGACTCTAAAATTAGGAGGGGAAGGGGCGGGGACGTTAGGGGCGGGGACGTGAGGGTGGGGACTCAACCCTTTGAAGGTTGTAGAGGAACATAGTTGGGCAAACTCCATTCTTGCCTTGGCAAAGGCCTTCTTTCTTCCCATGCGTTGGAGAAACGATATTTTTAATGTAGATTTAGTTTTCCTTCCAACTTCTAGGGAATGACATGATTGCCGTGATGATTCAGGAATGCAAAGATCTTGTCGAAACCAATATAGCGGGTCTTTGCTCTAAATGACTCTATTGGACTTGAATTAGGAGAAGAAGAAGAACTACGGTCTTATAATAGGACCGGCGTGAATGTAGTGTTTGTTCATTCTCTTCACTAAGCTTATGGCCACGGGACATAGGCTAGTGTATATTGAACTACTTCCCCCTCTCGAGGGTAAACACTTTTCTACACTAAATGCTTCCCTACACTAGTTGCATTAAAGATAACCGACATGTCATCTCCCCCAAGGGCTTTGTGGGTCCCCATACAACGAGGCCATAGGACCTCCCACCATAATTGGGTGGACTATGGTGGTACTTGAATTAGAATGTTGTATTACGCTATTAACAACAAATTCTTTTTCTCCTTGTCAAAGAAGGTAATATTCTTTGCACAAGTAAAACCTCCTTTGTTATTGATGGACAAATATTATTTCTAGCAATATAGAACATAACTATTAACTTCTTTCTTGAACTCATGTCTATATACAATAACAATAGAACTTTGTATGGTTTGCATGAAATTCTTTTTCTAAATATATATAATTTTGACGTTGTTTTGTACTATATATATGCCGTATTTATAAATTGGGAATGTCAATTTCTTTATGTTCAAATGGAAACTATTACATTTCCTTTTTAATATTTGTTGTTCTTCATATATGTATTATATTTGGAACATAGAGAATTTATTTTTACATCAATTTTAAATGGTTTCACTTTTAGTTCTCTAACACGTGCAAACTATTTGATTCCAAAATTAGGCGGGGAAGAGGCGGGGACGTGAGGGTGGGGACTCAACCCTTTGAAGGTTGTAGAGGAACAAAGTTGGGCAAACTCCATTCTCGCCTTGGCAAAGGCCTTCCTTCTTCCCATGCGTTGAAGAACTATATTTATATTGTAAATTTAGTTTTCCTTCCAACTTCTAGGAAATGACATAATTGCCGTAATGATTGAGGAATGCCTAGATCTTGTCGAAACCAAATATAGCGGCTATTTGCTTTAAATGGTGCCATTGGACTTGCGAAGATGAAGAAGAAGAAGAACGACGGTCTTATAATGGGATCGGCGTGATTGTAGTGTTTGTTCATTCTCTTCACTAAGCATATGGCCACGGGACATAGGCTAGTATGTATAGAACTACTTCCCCCTCTCGACGATAAACACTTTTCTACTCTAAGTGCTTCCCTACACTAATTGCATTAGAGACAACCAACATTTGATCTCCCCCAAGGACTTTGTGGATTCCCATACAACGGAGCCGTGGGACCCTCTACCATAATTGGGTGGACTATAGTGGTACTTGAATTAGAATGTTGTATTACGCTATAAACAACAAATTCTTTTTGACATTTTCAAAGAGGGTAATATTCTTTGCACAAGTGAAACCTCCTTTGTTATCGACGGAAAAATACCATTGAGCAATGTAGTTTAGAGGTAAAGACGTGTTTTTAAATGACTTATGTTAAGGTCACAATCAAATTTATGAAGCGTAATGTCGAATCATCCAATGTCCATATATCCCTTGTGTAACAACCCTTTAACTTTACTTTACAAAGAAATTACGCAACTTAACTTTACAAAGGAATTATTTAAACATGCAATGAGAGGGAAATATATAAATCCCCAAACATAAGGGGTAGAGTAAGCTTCTAACCACGGAGGAAATGTACAAGTTACCCAACAATAAAATGTTGTATGAGTGCCCCACAATAAATACCCCCTTTTCATCCATTGAGAAATAGTGAGAACCTAAATCAGTAGAATCTACCATTCAAATTTTGTACCTATTTTTTCCATGATATTTTGTATGTACCAATTACATAGTTCTTTGACATTATATCTAATTATATATTACTTATGACCATATTTCACACTTTCAAAGCAATGTATGTTACATGTACTTTCTTTATAAAATTTATCCTAAGTGAATATATTTGCCCCTATTTCTTTATCGTACGTAGTTTCTACAATTTTTGCTAGTGGCCCCTTCGAGATTACTTTTTTTTCCCAACTTCCCCAAAAAGTGTAAACGTGCTCTACTAGGGTTAAAATGTTTTTTTACAACAAAGACAATACTTTGTTTTTGGAATCTTAGAAGAAGGTAATACTCTTTATATATAAGTATTCTACAATTGAATCCAATGTTAAGAAGGGGCATGGAAAGATAAACAAAAAAGTTAAGAAACATATAAATAGTTTGCACGTTTTAGAGAACTAAAAGTGAAACCATTTAACATCGATGTAAAAATTAATTCTCTATGTTCCAAATATAATACATATATAAAGAACAACAAATCCTCTACATCCATTGCTTTTACAATAGACATGTTTAATGTGACCTTTTGAAGGTGTCACCCTTAGAAGCAAAGCCTTTTGGAGTTTCATCTAACTTTGGCAAGGTTTAATCAATTTAAAGTTAAATTGACACCATTTGATAAGAATTGTTGTGAAGCAATCACTTTGACTTTGGAACATTGTGGCCTTTAGAAGATGCTTTTGAATGCATTATCTTTCTTTCGGGTTGAATAAGGTGACAAATAATCATAACCCCAACAATTTAAAAAAATATAATTCAACCACCCTATGCTTATGAAGAGTAATTCGTGGATTGTTCCAAAGGGGTTGTTACACAAGGGATATATGGACATTGGATGATTCGACATTACGCTTCATAAATTTGATTGTGACCTTAACATAAGTCATTTAAAAACACCTCTTTACCTCTAAATTACATTGCTCAATGGTATTTTTCCGTCGACAACAAAGGAGGTTTCACTTGTGCAAAGAATATTACCCTCTTTGAAAATGTCAAAAAGAATTTGTTGTTTATAGCGTAATACAACATTCTAATTCAAGTACCACCATAGTCCACCCAATTATGGTAGAGGGTCCCACGGCTCCGTTGTATGGGAACCCACAAAGTCCTTGGGGGAGATCAAATGTCGGTTGTCTCGAATGCAATTAGTGTAGGGAAGCACTTAGAGTAGAAAAGTGTTTATCGTCGAGAGGGGGAAGTAGTTCTATACATACTAGCCTATGTCCCGTGGCCATATGCTTAGTGAAGAGAATGAACAAACACTACAATCACGCCAGTCCCATTATAAGACCGTAGTTCTTCTTCTTCATCTTTGCAAGTCCAATGGCCCCATTTAAAGCAAGTAGCCGCTATATTTGATTTCGACAAGATCTAGGCATTCCTCAATCATTACGGCAATTATGTCATTTCCTAGAAGTTGGAAGGAAAACTAAATTTACAATATAAATATAGTTCTTCAACGCATGAGAAGAAGGAAGGCCTTTGCCAAGGCGAGAATGGAGTTTGCCCAACTTTGTTCCTCTACAACCTTCAAGGGGTTGAGTCCCCGCCCTCACGTCCCCGCCCCTAACATCCCCGCCCCTTCCCCTCCTAATTTTGGAGTCAGAAAATTTGGATGGGCATAACTCACTCAAAAAATAGCCCAAATCGAGCATTTGAGGTGTGTTTTGACATCTAAATTTTCCATAAATGCCAAAGATCATATCACATGCTTAATTTGGATTATTTTTGAGTGAGACATGGCCATTCAAAGATTCTAATTCCAAAATTGGGCGGAGACGTCCCCGCCCCTAAAAATTTAGATGTCAAAACACACCTCAAACGCTCAATTTGGGCTATTTTTGAGTGAGTTATGCTCAAAAAACATCTCAAATGCTTAATTTGGACTATTTTTGAGTGAGATATGGCCATTTAAAGTTGCTGATTCCAAAATTGGGCGGGTAGGGGCGGGGACGTCCCTGCCCTAGTGCGACGTTGGCGTGACACGTCTGAATGTGACGTGGCCATCACAGTAAAAATTTCTTACATGCAAAAAATTAATGGGCGCACTTCAGGCATTTCGTCTGAACCGTCCGTCCATCAGGTCCGGACTGCCCGTCTGGTTGTCTCGTCCGATCACCTCAACCCGTCCGTTATGACAACCCTGTACAGACCCACCTTCGGATCCAAAAGGGGGTCTTTAGAGGTCACTATATTTTTTACATAACCACGAAACCCGCATACTTATTAAAAGAGACTAGACCTTAATGAGATCTATATGACCTACATGACCTACATGAAAGCAAAGACGTGCACTCAAAGAGATCATCCCATGCATGCAAGGAAATGAACTTGCAAATTCATCAAACATGACTTGAACTCGAGTAGTTTGGTAGGATTGTGGGAAGGCGTTCCCACTCGCTTCCGGACCCTAACACTAAATCCGGAAAGAAATGGGAGAAAATTTAAAAAATTAGGTAGTTAGCTTTGTCTTATTAGCATAAATAGGTCCGTAGCAGAAATAAGGTTTTAATGCTAATCCGGTGTCCTTCAAAAGGATAGTTTGGGCACTTTTTCCGGAGGTCCAAAAATCGGAGGACGGTGGCGTCCGGAACCAAGTGTTCTGGACCGGGCGATATCTAGATCTAGAACCGTCATCATGGCGCCCAACGGTATCCGTACCTCGAGCCAAATATATAATGCGACTACCAGAGAAGGGCGTCATCATTCTCCTTTGTCGTTTTCTGCGCTCTCTGCTCTCTTCTACTCCTCCGCGTCTTGTCTTCTTGTGATTCTGTAGTGCAGAAGCAGTGTAGAAGTGAGGGACTTGGTGAGGTCAGTGCGTGCAGGGTTCCGGACACAATTGTGAGGCGCAAGCACACCGAGAGGTGGGCGTGGATGGCGGGTAAGAAGGGCAAGGCTCCAGCCGTTTGAAACCTGCTACTCCAAAAGGTGGTGCCGGAGTGGCCAACCTCTGAAGAAGAATTTAGGGTTTGGAGAACTACTTGGAGGTGATAGAATGTTACGGCCTTCTCGAAGCGCCGTGGACATTCCAGAGGGAAGCGATGGTGGCGGAGCTCATAAGGAAGCCGCTGAACCAGCACAACGGACGCATCCATACGCATCCAGAAGGCTAGACCACAGCGATCTGTAGAGAGGCCTACAGTCTACGGCCGGGGTAGTCAAGGTGGCGGAACGCGACGACAACCTGCTGAAGGACGAGTTCATGCAGAAGGCTAACCCTAAGGACGGGTACATGCTCAGCAACCTCACGGATCTGGATGCCAGGTTAGTCTTCGTATTTCTAAACCCTATCTTCCATCCGGAGAAACTGAAGAGGATAGCGGCCAAACTAGCTAGTCTGATCCTGGGAGCAATGAGAGGGAAGCACACGGTAGATTGGGGAGCCTTGATGGGGGATCAAATAGAACGGATGATCAAAAATCTTCCTAAGGCCCGGAAGACAGCAACGCCCCTTTTGACCTATGTAACGCATATGTACGCCAAAAGGAAGATGCTCAGTCCGAAGGAGCAGGACGAATACGACAAGTTGCTCAGTATTCAGTCGTACGGGGGGTTGGAGACGGACGATGAGTAGGAGGTTTCGGAGGACTCGGAGTCGCAGACGTCGTCATCCCCATTCATCACTAGGAGACCCCGGAAGCGGAGCCGGTCAGTTCAGAAAACTTCGGAAGTCGCAGGTCCGAGCCAGCCTCCGGCAGAGATGGAGACTTAGAGCCCGATTGAGGTGCCACCCTCTGAAACACCAACGGTCGAACCCTACAGCTCCGGACAAGAGTCGGGACCAACCTTTGCCCCAACAATGACTAGCCGGATTTCGGCTGATGTTGTGAAGCTCTGCCAACATATCGTCTAGCGGACAAGGATCCAAGTAAGATAGATCCAGGAACGGACAACCATGATCATAGCTGTCATGGAGGAAGTTGGAACAAACGATTCCGTGGACCTCCTTCCGCGACTCCAGCAGCTGAAGGCCAAGGAGGACTCGGTCTAGAAGCTGGAGCAGGAGAAAATCAACTTCATCCAGACCAACATCCGGCTCTGGAAGCGAGTGGAGCAGGCGGAGGCTGCGGGAGAAGCGGCCCAACAAGCGAAAGCCGAGGTGGAAGTCAAGATCTGAACCACCATCCAAGCCTTGACAGAGGTTCGTGCCGCCCTCGACTTTCCGGTAGATACCATCAACCGGGCTCTCCTCTACAATGAGAGCCTAGAGAAGAACGAGAAACTCAATAGGGGGCAGATCATCCGGTTTCTCTTGGATCACAGCCGGAAGATGGAGGAGACCTGGAGCAAGATGCAGGAGTTGGTGAAGAACCTGACCCCCGCAACCCCAAAGGCACCTTGGGTCCCAATTCTGGAGGCAACACTTGCGACACCGGCCCAAGTAGGGCCATCCGGACCTGAAGCCGGAACTCTACAGACACCTGCCGAAGGTTTCAATGACTTCATTGGGACTCCGGACTTAGCCTCACCGATGAGCTGGAGCAGAGCACCCTTCCCGAGTACGGAGACCATGCAGAAGTGGCAGAGTACCATGCCGGAAGGTCTCTTGCAGGAGTCCCCTCTACCCTTCCAAATTTCGTCGGAGTCTCCCTCTCCGGTTCAACTAAAGACGATCCCTCCCCCTCGAAGTCCAACAATGACTGTCATGGATGTCAGCCTCAGTGGAAGCTTTCGAGACCTCCCTGAATTTCAAGTTCAGTCAACGGCTCCACCAGCCGTCACACCAGTAGTAGAGGATCCGGAAACGCCTTCCGGACCAAAAGAGCAGGCGCTGGAGTCTGCGCCGGAACTATTGGCTGTTACTCCGGAGCGGCTAGAAGCCAGCACAACAGCAGGAGAGGTAACCCCTACGCATCGGAGTCTTAGGAAGAAGAACCAGGTAACTCCGTAGCTAAGGTCTTTAGTCAACTAGATTTAGTAGCGATTAACGATGGGGCTCAGGGTTGCACCCGGCTACCAAACCATAGGCTAAATAAAATCCTAAACTAGTTTATTAGTTAGAAGCGGAAAATCGGATCTCAGATCCACAAATTCCGGATCTGAGTTTTGAAATCCGGATTTCTAAGGATAAGATCTTTTAGAGATAAGATTTTCCAGATTTCAAGCAGATAAGGTAGGCTTTTAGATTCAGGATTTTTGTTAGTACTTAACAAATGAGCTTTAGTCAACTCATCATCTTGTTTTCTCTCATGAAGAGTATTTTCCTTCTATCATACTTTCTCTTCTTGAAACTTATGGTGATTGAGTCTACTTTGCTGGGAGGGAGCGGATCCATTGTGGTTGGTATATTGTGATTTAAGTTCTTATGTATGAGTGTTGCAAGAATTGCATTTAGGACGACCGGTTGGGGCTTGTAATGGGAGATCGCCCGGAAGAGTTGTAGGAGAGGTTAGGTAGAGATCTGATAATCCACAGGGACCGGAAGTAGCCAGGAGGGGGAAAGAGTGTACTGGAGGGGTGGGCTTGGTAGCTCCTAGGGCACGGAATATCCGTGTGTACCCGGATTCCGGTTGCGTCCAGAATTTCCCCTTACGAGAGAGGAAAAAGCCTGATATGTATGTCTGGAAAGAAGCCTATTTACAAACCAGCAAACACTCATTCATTAGAACCACTTTAATATCAACCGGAATGTCGTTGTAGTCCGGATCAATCTCTGTGTGACCACATCCGGAAGGCCATCCGAATGATGTGAGAGCGTAAGTCCAGCACAACAAATCAACTACCGGTTAGCGGAATAGGGAGAGTGGGTGTCCAGCCACTTTAAGTCACAAGACACTGGGAAATCCGGCCACTTACACAAAACATGATCACTGGCACCCGACCACTCGTTTAAAAACTCCGGAAGAAACTCCATCTGAAGCTGTCCAACGTCCGGAAGGATTCGGAAGCTGAGAGTCGGAACATCCGGAATCCGGAAGGATCCGGATGAGTAGATCAAAGGATGAATAGGCAAGCTAACCAATAGATAATAGTGTGGTAGTTAGTTAGTTGTACTTATCATTTCAAGAAGAAACAATAGGTCTCTGTGGGAACAAATTTAGAGCGGATACTTTGGGTACATATAGCTACAACTAAGTGGTATTCAGAGGAATACTCACTCTACAAACTATAACAAGGATCTTCAATTTATTTTTTAAATCATAACCCAAGAGACCCACCTTCGGATCCAAAGGTAGGTCTTCTGGGTCACTATTTTTTTTATTTAAAAAATAGTTGTAGCCTTTGAGATCCACGTTCGAATTGAAAGGTGGGTCTCAAGTATCATAATTTTTTTAAAATTGAGAAATCTAGGAGTCTAGTAGGACGAGAGTAGACCAAGTGGAGAAGATACCGTATGACAATGGAGACTGTGCTCACGAGCAAACATAGACGACCGTATAGGCACGTTGCTAACTTGCTGCCCTATCAAAGCTCCTCTCTGTCTTCCAATAATGTGCCCCCTAGAAATGGAGGAGACCCCGTAATATAGACCCCACATTGAAGACTTTTGCAGAGTTGGCACAAGACTCCGTGATAGATTATAATAAGATCAGTTTGCAATACCTCCACGCTCTGAGTCTCTCCACGTCCCGCTTCAATGTCCATCCCGGTGTAAGAGTTGTCCCTAAAAGTTCAAGTGACCACCATCTACAGAAGCCAACTGTGGTTGATGAGAATTGTGCCAATAATGTGTACCCTAAAACTTGAACTAGAGACCCGTGTAATCAACGCCACTTACTAGTCTTGGTATGCAGTTGCTTAGTTCAGCAGACAACTCCCATCAATGGGATCTCAACGCAACTTACTCAGTTCTGTGAACCCAACACTCAGCTCAGAATTAAAATCGTGTCCAACCAAATATTGAGCATTTGAAGTGAACCACTCTGCTAAATAACCAAACGACTCGCCGTAGTGAGCTTAGAGTTGAAGGATCCGAGTCTTACACCACTCGGCACTCAGTTCTATAGATCCGAATCAAAGCACGTACTCTCTAACAGGCAGTCATGCATAGAGTGACATCTACGTGGTCAAGTACTCAAGCTCTCTCAGTATTACAAACATTCACATAAAGTTCATCCTTTACACACAGTCATCCACTCACCTCAACTCATAAGCGCTCACTTTGAATTCCTCATACATAGATGCGCTTTCTCATGGGCACTCAGGCGCAAGGTTGCATGACTGCTTGACTTGGGCGCAAGGTTACATGACACTAATCTAACAATAAAGGAGGTATTAGCGTTGGAAGAAGCCGGTTTTCAGTTGCAGCAATGTGGAGCTCTTTCATTGCGAAGAAAGTTCCAAGTATCTATGGACATGCCCCTTCTGCGTTCGCACTTCCCCATTCTTCCGAACCCGACTTCTTACGACACCTTCCGTCACGGCTATGCAATTCAAAAATTGATAGATCATCCCTTGATTGGATATCACAACAAATGGTTAAGCGTTGTTCTTATGAATAACTGCTACGTCTCCAAACTCAATGCCCTACTGTATCCAACATGGGGATGTATTATCACCCTTATTACAGGAAAAGACAAGTCCAACTGCGTCACCTTCATAGGCCTCATGGGGTTTTCATGCCTTGATTTCTTGAAGATGCAATTGGAGACGTTGGGGAAGAAAGGGAAATGGATGTATTGCAAACATATTTGTTACATCTTACGTTACCTTTATAAGTTGGACTTCTAGGAGGATTTAATTATGCATGCTCCAAGCTTCAGCTTCAACCTAGTCATGCGCATTTTAGTGTTTGTCAACATCGTTGACAAACCGTGAGAAAGGTGATGGAGTCGCACGTTTCAAAAATATGATCTGATCTAGATTGCTCATAGATAGCGTCGCGGAATATATGTAGAATCAATATTGGATTTCATGACTGTGATTAACAATCACAAATTCATATATTATATGTACTGATATTGTTATAAGCAACAAATTTTCATACTCCACTTGTACTACCATACACAATGGTCAATTTTTTATATAATTAATTCAAAAGAGAGAGTGCATGTCCCTTTGGAAAATTTCCAGGGATTTACCTAGGTGATACCCATGTGATGCCCATGTGATACCCATGTAATGCTATGGTGGTATCCGATTGACACCTCGGCAATACCCTCATAACACCTTTGTCATATCCTTTAATACCCGTTGTCTCCAAATAACAACAATATTAATAAAGAATTCATTCAACCGACCCTAAAGTTTAAACCAATATAGTGCAATATATTAGCACAACACTCTCATTTGCAAATCATAAATTCTTCTTAGATTTCAAATATGCCCCCTCCACAAATGTAGATAATTCAAAAAAAATAAAAAAATAAAATGGTTATAATCCAAGCACGAGAAGAGAGGTAGACCAAAAAAGGAAGGGAAACAAAGGTGTCCACGGTTATAGGATACTTTCTTACTTTAGTAACTTTTTCAAAATTTGTCTCCAAGATCTGTAGTTGTGCCAAAATTTCAAATTCAAAAAAATAATACTCTCATTTTTTCCAATTTTCTGAGATTTTTCTGTCCGCGGCTTGCTGCTTTCACCACTCACAAGATAGCGTTGCTCCACAAGTAAATAACCATCATTCTTCTTCACAAATATTTGGTAGTATCCAATCGTAGGGTCCCTTCTGTGGCTGGACGTATTTGTTTTTTGACCTCTTTAATTGACATATTACACTTTGTGCCTTGAATTCCCTAGACTTATCTGGACAATTTGCTACCTTGTAATTAAGCCTTCCACAATATAGACATAAATTTTTTTGCCAATGTCTATCCTTCCTTGTGGGTGTAAATGACTTGAATGTAGTTCATCAATTTGCTTGATTTAAGGATATGTTGGTTGCTTCTTTGATGTTTTTGAAGATGTAGTTGATAAGCTTTACCAAAAAATGTTTGTCTCTCTTGCCGTAGCTCAAATAAGCAATCGTCGCAAGTAATAGCTTGAGACATGAGTTCTTCTATACATTAAACTATTGGCATTGTAATCAATAAGCTTTGATGTTATCCCTTTGACCATAATGAAATCAAGCCATTAAAGCCTTCTAATTCTAATCAAGATCACAAGTAACTTGTTGATCAAGATAGAGAATCCCTCTTTATACGTGTTCTACAGACTATACATGAAATGGTGAATTTTGACAATGTGAAATTAGTCAATATCAATTTTGGATAACTATAACAAGAAATACTCATTTTATGGAGGTGCACAATTTTGTGTCACTCCACCTCATGCAAACTTGTCACTAGTAGCCTTGTTTGGAAGTCTCAATAGACCAGTGCAATTTTGGACCACCCATCTATGGTCATGCATGGCAAGCCTTCTTGCTTTTACTACTCATCAGTTCCTAGCATTGGGCAAGTCGAGGAGCACAAAATTCCAACTCGATCCAAAACAAGTACTACATACTATACAACACAATTCATGGCCTAGGTGGATTTTGAGCTATCAAATTTTGTATCAATTTAGCACCTTTGAAATTGAATTTTAATCCTTTAAGGACAAGCAATCTCAATTTGGATGGCCATAGCCAATTCTAGAGAGTACAGTAGATGCCTCACCAAAGGACCATCCGAATCAACCCCGCAATCCTCATGTGTCCACAATTGCTTTTCTCATTTTTGTTTTGTTGATTGAAGTGAATTGTGGTTGTGAACAATTCAGCCATTTTCTTGTCCAAGCATAGCCACCCATCGTTTTTAAAGAGTTGAAAAATGCTCGTTGAGCTTGCTAACTATTTCATCTTCTGGTATTGTCTCCTTTGACATACAATGTGATTTGATACCCCATCTAGCTAAAATGAAAGGTTTAGGGTCGCTCAACCTTAATCCTTTAATGCCTATGTGGACCATGACAGCCAACAAGAATCTACAACACTAATAGATTAGGCTGAACATCACATACTCAGTGTGTACATTTCAACATGATCCCACTTCACAAAAATCACTGTAGTTTATTGATGCTTGTATGGATTGGAGATCGGAGAGATCCGTTGGAAAGCTAACAGGGAGCTCAAAATGCATCCAAAGGACGTGAGGAAAAATGGGTAGTAGTGGAAAGAGTTAGAAGAGAAAAAGCACCAGAAACGACCTTGCTAAGGCGTCGTAAGCGTTAACCCTTTACCGCCCAAGTATGTTTCTAGAAAAACCAAGATTTCTACTAATTTTTTCGTTGAACCGGATTTGATGGAAATATGATGTATAATATTAACATCTAACCTTACAAAATTGAACTTAACCCATGACCTCAACTTTGGAGAAATTTTGCACAACATCCAACGGTTGATGGAATAGATTATAGTGTTTCAAGTTACTGTATATTGGTAGTGAAAACTATCGATTTTGGAGGGTGTACTACTTTAGCTATCAATAGATTCTTGTAAGATTTTTTCAACTTTGAATAAGAGTGGTTCACAAGTGGATAGCTTTGCATTGACATATCATATACATATGAAGAAAATATTTTTACACAATTATTGGTGATTTTTTTCTTTTTTCTACTTGATTGTATGCAAAAATGTTCCAACCTTAAACAAATCAAAACGGAAGTTTCATATGTGAGGAGAGAGATCAACAATCACAAAACAATGAAGAATGTCTCAAAGACAAAGTTCAATCAAAATTTAAGACCAAAATCAATGTGCATGTGTGTGAAATACAACATAGTATGTGGCATGGTATTCACTCTATTCACTGAATTTTAGAGTATTTGATGTATTTTGTGTTGTATTCTTAACTTTTCCAAGAGTTCCATAAATCCAAATCATGACCTGATTGTTGAAGAGTGTTCATGTATTGTGTGCGCAAATCAGAACCTGTTATCTCAAAGCCTAATTCCTCATGGATTTCATGCAAATTGAGTTTTAGCACCTCCAGAGTCCCATTTCGGGCTTCCTGGGCGGTAAACGGTTAACCCTTTAACGCCCAAGAAGCCCGAAATGGGACTCCGGAGGTGCTAAAACTCAAATTGCATGAAATCCATGAGGAATTAGGCTTTGAGATGCCAGGTTCAGATTTGCGCACTCAATACACAAACACTCTCCAACAATCAGATCATGATTTGGATTTATGGAACTCTTGGAAAAGCTAGGAATACAACAAAAATACACCAAATACTCTAAAATTCAGTGAATAGAGTGAATACCATGCCACATACTATGTTGTATTTCACACACATGCACATTGATTGTGGTCTTAAATTTTGATTGAACTTTGTCTTTGAGACATTCTTCATTGTTTAGTGATTGTTGATCTCTCTCTTCACATACGAAACTACCGTTTTGATTCGTACAAGGTTGGAACATTTTTGTATACAATCAAGTAGAAAAAGGAAAAAAAAATCACCAATAATTGTGTATAAATATTTTCCTCGCATATGATATGTCAATGCGAAGCTATCAACCTACTGCACATGTGAACCGCTCTAATTCAAAGTAAAAAAATTCTTGCAAGAATCTATTGATGGTTAAAGTAGTGCACCCTCCAAAATGGACAGTTTGCACTACCAATATACGGTAACTTGAAACACTATAATCTATTCCATCAACCGTTGGATGTTGTGCAAAATTTCCCCAAAGTTCAGGACAGGGGTTAAGTTCAATTTTGTAAGGTTAGATATCAATATTAAGCATTATATTTCCATAAAATCCGGTGCAAAGAAAAAAATCAGCAGAAATCTTGGTTTTCTCATAAACATCCGTGGGCGGTAAAGGGTTAAAGGATTAAAGTGGGTCAATAACATTTCAAGGACATGTGATAGTCTTGAGCTAGTGTTAATGGCCAGGGCAAACTGACCCCCTTGTTGGTACTTACCCGAGGGGACCACGAGGTGGTGGGGCCAAACCAGGCCCCTATTTTGTTTTTGGATGGGGACCTATTTATAGAGAGGGAGAATCCTCGAGGGCAAACAATAGCCATAGGCCCCAAATTTGTCCAAAAAAATCCAAAGAAAGCCTCCGGATCCCCCAAAATAAGAGGGCCAAAAAAATGACTCCGTACAATTAAGACGGGCCCACCTCGGGTAAGTACCAACGAGGGGGTCAGTTCGCCCTAGGCGTGTTAACCCCTACAGGACCAGAGTCTCCTTCGGAGGGGTTTCTGATTTTGGGCAGGTTCCTAAAATTCGAAAAAAAAAAAAAACTCTCTGAATTTTTTGTTCTAGATTGCCTCTGATAAGAGCTTCGTGGAGATATTTTTATTTTATTTTTTGGATTTGTGGTTTGAAAGTTGGTACCACTTAAAGCCAAAAGTGGGGACACCGGGCACCTCCAAATTTTTTGACAAAAGTTTCTATTGACATTGAGATTTTTCACACATATAAAGAATATTTCTTTTTCTGGAAATTTTCAAAAAAAAAATTCTTGTCTTTAGTGTAAAAAGGCATTTTATTCCAAGTCAAACATTTTCACACATTGTCGGGCAACGGGGGAAAAAATTTCATCTTTTCTACATAAAACCTAGAGATCTTCATATTTTTTACTTTTTAATTTTTCAACAACAATATGTGGTGAAAACCTTCTTACTGACCGTTTGGATTATTATTTGAATACATACGTAGTTCACAAAAAAATAAAACGTGAAATGGCAATTTTTGAATCTCCACTCCTTGCACACTTGTTTTGAATATGCTACACCCCTTTTTTACCTCTAAAAATTGGTGTGATGGGAAATAACATCATGCTTAAGACAATGGTAAAAGATTTAGACCTTGTACAATGCAAAAATTTGATACTAAATGAAGTCAAAGTCAGCTGATCTACTCAACGGAGGGAAGAAAATGAACCATTTTTTTGGCTTTAAACACTAAAATATATCAATCTGTGCGGTGGATTGCAATCAAAATTTAATGGCATGTTTATATAGAAGTCGTTTTTAAGATCTTACGGTTGAAAATCCAAAATTCACTTTAAAATGTGATTTTCATGTCTCTTTTTGGCACTGGCACTTTTGGACTTGTTTTAGAGCAAAAGTGGTCGTGGTCCTTTAGGGGTTAATGAAGAGTTTGCAGGGTACGAGAATTTACCAGCCTCCATGTCAAAGATCAGTCCAAATTCTCTCTCCAAAGCTCATCATCATAAATGCCAAGTACCTCAACTCCACCCTCACTGATCCTGACCTTCTGGCACTGGGATCACATTGTCAACTTAACACACCCTACGTGTTGGTCGGGTTTGTACATAATTCGTTCAAAATGGAGGTGTCCAAATTTTTTGGAAAATATAAAATACTTGTCTTAGGTAATGCCCATGTAAAGCCAAGGTCATATCCTTGTAATATCTAGGCAATACTCATGTAATACCTAGGTGATATCCATCGTATCCGAACCAGTATGTTAAAAAAAAAAATTGGTTCGTATAGGGGGTGTCCAAACCAGACCAATGTTAGGGTACCAAGTCTCATCCATGTTACCGGCTGCAAACCACAGGCATTGAGTCGGCAGTTCACTCAAATTTCCATCTCACTCTGCAAAGCCAAAACTCAAGCCTTCAATCTGCATAATTGAATTGCACCTACGTAGATGGAAAAACTATGGGCTCCCAGATGGAAACAACCGGCTGCTTCAAAACTTGACCCTAAATACCCCTAATTAACTCATAACGGTTTCCCTCGGTAATTAGTTAGCTGCTCTAAGAAAGAATTTTTTGTAAAATGAAAATCTTGTGAATTTCTTCCACCAATCAGGCAAAGAAGGAAGTTTCCTCCCTTTAGAGCCAAGTAAGTTTGTTGGAAGACATTAACTGAATCACCCAACCATGTCACCTTCCCTGACAGAGGAGATTTAAACATGTCCCTAGAATAGTTGACCTACCGTCAAATTACACCACCGCTTCACAGGACCACCCACTCCACAGAGAACCCTCTTAAATGCATCTCCCTACATATACTTCACCTCCATTTCTCCTCATATCATCTCTGAAGAAAGCTCCTCCAAAGATTAGGTATTGTGACTAGTGCTTCTGGACAAGTGACATAGCTTCTTCCAACCAAGATACTTCGGTGAGGACTACATATATCACTCTTGAAGTTGGAGTGTCTGGGATTATTTGAGATGTAGGTATCCAAGTCTAGGAGACGATGTTGAATCTGTTTATTTATAAGGTGTTTCTTTCCAGTGATCAATGTGGCGTCACATGTTAAGAGTTAGAATTGATGCAGTTTTTCTTCAAGTCATTCTCGACGTAAGAACTCGACCATGGAGTACTAATAATCCAGTACTGATTCAGTGATAACTACAAGATGAAGATGGGAGGGGTACCTATTGCCGTGGCGGTCGTGATTGCCAGCTTCTACTTGGCAGCTACATCTGCATCAGCTCATGAAGGAGGCCAGGCGTTTGCACAGACAGAGGTCTACGGAGCTCGGAAGGACTGGACCATATGGTCCGCCGTGGTGGTGGGGAAGGTCTTCTGCGACCAGTGCATTCAGAACAAAGTCTTTCCGTTCGCACGCCCCATGAAAGGTATGTGATCATCATAGACTGTATCCCTGATATGCACACTGAAGCTGCTCCTACTTGTGATTAGCACGAAGTTATTCAGGAAGAGTTTTTACTCAAATGTTATTTCTCCTGAATTAAGACAATTTTGATCAAATTCTTGATCAGTTCGTGAATTTTACAATACTAATATCCATGTTGCTTCTCAGCTAAAAAGTGTCACTAGGAGCGTTAATAAATGTCACTTTTTCTTGTCATTTGGTAGTAACAGGTTTTCTCATCCATTGTGTACTAGCAAACCTGTTGTTTTTCACTTCCTGTACCAAGAATTTGCGAAGGAGGTGAGTTGATTTGGTCACAGGAAAGAAGGATAAATCATCCTTTCCACACATGAAGAACGTCACTTTCTGAATGAGAAACGACAGGATTGCTAGTAGTGCACCCTCTTTGCTGCTGGTGATATTACATCTCCATTACTAATTAAATGCCTGATTTGCCAGATGTGAAGGTCTCAGTGCAATGCAAGGACGCCAAAGGGAAAGTGACAAGCTACGCGCGATCCTCGACCAACTTTCTGGGCGACTTCATGGTAAATTTCAAGGGGAAGGAGGAGCTGAGGGGATGCGCGGTGTACTTATCTGGTAGCCCGGACCGCCGATGCAACATCGTGGGAGCTGGATCAGGGAAGGCGGTGCGTCTGAAATCCAAGTTCCTGTTCAAGGCGGTGTACGTGGTGGATCCCATGTTCTACAGGCCTGCCAAGCCCATGGGGTTCTGCCCCAGACGACGCGAGGAGATCCGCGTTCCCTTCCCCAACAGGCGCCCCTCCACTTGCTCATGCTCGTA
The DNA here is from genome assembly GCA_963971425.1 of Bryoerythrophyllum caledonicum. Taxonomy (NCBI): domain Eukaryota; kingdom Viridiplantae; phylum Streptophyta; class Bryopsida; order Pottiales; family Pottiaceae; genus Bryoerythrophyllum; species Bryoerythrophyllum caledonicum. The sequence continues at coordinate 579,857 of OZ020518.1, read as the reverse complement.
AGTAATATCTGCACAGACTACATCGTCACCTTGTCTCCCTCTCTTTCTCTCACTATTACATGTGTACAAACATAGGAATGAAAAAACATCAAGGGAATTCATGAATACTTGAATTATTTGTACATATAACTTTTTTCTTTTCTGTGATTAGCTTGCATACTGAGGTTGGTTCCCTCTGGCCTATCTTTACAAAATTTTAACCTCTTTTTCCGCTTCTAGTAAGACTTTACAATTAACTTCATTGTAGTGATATAAACTATCTAGGAAAAAACTTCATGTTGCATTAAGTTACCATGAGATCAACGACTCCATGACACCCACAGTTCAAGGTTGTTTTAGCTTGATTCAGAGAGAATGCAAAACTAGTATTACCAGGTGCATATGAACCCCAAAACTCATGTTTTGAGCTTGGCTTCACAGAGAGTACCAACCATGCCTAAGAAACCTAAAAACTCATGTTTCAGCTTGTCTTCAGAAAGAGCATAAAAACTAGTTCCAGCCACAGCCTATGATCCTCAAAACCCAGTGCTCGAAACGCCAAAGCTCTCTTACCTCTTAGCATTAGGGTTAGGGTTTGACGCTCCGTCCTGGTGCAGGGACTGGCTCCGCCCTGACTACAAATGCTACTGGCCCAAGGACATGTCCCCCTGGAAGACCACGGTGGGCGCCGTCTTCGGCAGGGACGCGCAGAAGAGGTACGGGTCTAAGACGCTGGCAGGCGCGCTGCTCACCGGGGACGAGCTGCTGCGCCAGGCCATCGCCGCCCTGCTCAACGCCAGGACCAACCAGCACTTCTACATGTCGCCCCGGGGAGTCAAGAGCAAGTTCACCAAGGCAATGAAGGGGCCGTGGGGCGCGAAGAACGTCCAGGCCAAGGCATTCAGGGAGGCCAACAGCGGCTATGGCAAGGGCAAATGCCTGCTCGTCTCGTGTAAGTGGTAATCGGTACATGATAATATAGACCTTAGAGTATGAATGGGAACATGGTTCATGTCGAATGTTTCTTCTGGCTTCCTGTGGGTTTACAGCAAAGATCTCACAGACGGAGGATTGTCACCTTCTTAATCTTCCATGATATAGTAATGTGGTTCCTGTTCTTTGATGGTTTCCTTTGTTCATAAATCTCGTAAGGTGAAATATGAACGGACGTTTCATCTGCTAGAATCTATGGCTTCCTCTTAATTTACAGACAGAGGATTGTCACCAGCTTCTTAATCTTCCATTGACGCAGCAAATCTATGATGATGTGATTACTGTCGTTTTCTATACCCATAATCACTTGTTGACATTTAAACGACCTAGAACAGACCTTCGGTTATCGTTTTACCTGCTAGAATGTATGGATCGTCATGAGCGTTTCTTCTGGCTCCTTTTCATTGATTTACAGAAAAAGCTCTCACCAGACAGAAGGATATTGTCGCCTCGAAACGTACAAGTCAAAACAAAACATTCGACTGTACCTTCGGAATGGTTACAAACAACCGCACCGTAACTGCTTTATAGATCCTAAGCTTGGAAGACATGATGAGACTACTACCTTGCGGTGGTCCCCGCTCTCGTGGTTGTCCCTCCGTTGCCCACGCAAGAAACAAACCATGTCGCTCTGGCTGCCCTAAACCTTCATAGTACGAAACGGCGCATGATCTACTTTGCATTCCAGCCGTGAATCACCATGAAAAGCACCCAAGCGACAAAAAATCCTCCATTACACGTGCACGAAAGACTCAACAGTCGTACAAGCTATGCCTGTCTCACAAGAAGCCCATCCCTCATGAAACTTCATAACAGCATCGTGACGGAAAAAATGAGGGAAACTAACAGCCTGTGGCCAAGATCATCTCTTGTTACCTCGAACTTGACGAGTTCAATAATACTTGTATACGTAAGGTTTGCTTTTGCATGAAAATGCCGGCGCTGGTCCCACTTCCACTGCACAGCCACCGCCAGCGATTCCTGAATTAGATGAAAAACTACACTCAACCCTCCCATAAGTTATAGCCAAATCTAGTGGATGGAGGTGGTAAGAACTAAGTAGAGGTTCAAAGTTAGTGATGGATTTAGTAGAGATTAGGTTACTTTAGCCCAAGTTTACTGCTCCAAAGGTGTCACTCCATCCATTGGTGCTACACTCAAAGCGCCACCTTGTCACTCTATCCATTGGAGCTGCATTCAAAGCGCCACCTTACCTCCTATCACTATACAAAGCGCCACCCTACTCCAAAAAATTAGTGGCCAAATCAACTTATGGTCCACACTAGAGCACTTCATGGAATCACCTTCACCTTCATACATGGCCATCAAACATCACCTTCACAAAACCGTGACATTAGCAGAGAAAGTCCTTGTGTTGTGAAGCTCATCACCTTCAGGAAATCATGACATTAACAAAGAGAGTCCTTGTGTCATGAAGCTCATCACCTTCACGATATCGTGACATCACCAAAGAGAGTCCTTGTGTCATGAAGCTCAGAATGGAACAGTGATGTTGAGACACATATGAAGTTGTTGTAAGTGAGCGTGGTTAGAAATTAGTTGAGATTACACTTAGCTAAGGTCATAAGTTAGTGGCTTAATAACTTATGAGAGGAATTACTTCTGGGAGGGATGAGTGTACAAGAAAGACCTAGTTGCTGCTACACTGATTTTGTTATTTAGTGTTATGCACAGTAAATGACTTGTAAGTGGTGCAAATTTTTATCCTCGATGCATATTTTCACCACCATGTCTACAATGATCCCTTCTTTGAGTAGTATAGATTGTTGTGCTCTTAGTAAAAATCTTCATCAAAAGTAAAAACTTATAGCATTTTCAAGTCATTTATTGTGCATAACACTAAGTACCCATAACAGAGTAGTGTAGTACACCAAAAATTGAAAAAAAAAACAATAAAATTCAACCAAAATGCTAACCAACATTATAAGTACTTAGTCACCTTATGAGATGACATCCACGGGTTTCACATATGTCTATCACAGTTATTGCAAGGTATCACATAGGTAACTCCACGTATTACGGGCTTGAATAGCTTACAAACTCCATCAAAGTGTAGCATTTCTGGCAATTTTTAGAAATTGTTCTTAGAATCGCTGGCCACCACGTAGAAACCCACTAAATACCCCAACAAGCGTGTTCACCACTCCAGGGCATGGGCCAAAACAAGGCGCTCGTTGAGCCCCATGAGAAAAATGAGAAACATAAACATAGGGGCCAGGTGCAACGCTCATTTGGGGTAGTACTGTATATAGTATATACAGTAGAAGGATTCCACCGCGCACGCTTCGACTTTCCACGAAGACGCGACGTCTCCCGAACTAGTCAACCAATGATATTCTTCAAGCGAGTCCCGCGGTGATGTCGGATTGCACTCTCGCAAGACTCCAAGCCAGATGGGCCATCACTACCGGACGCTTCAAATCCCTTGTGAAGTGACAGGGATGCATGGCAACAAGCGCTGCATAGGGACAAGTGCTGCAACTCCAGTGTGAGACGCGCGTCGCGGTTTATCTAGATAGGGCCAAGATTTTCATACGCTGTAAAACGTGCTGAATCGTCCCGCGGAATTCCAGAGGCTTGAGGGTGTGATGGATTTAGTAAAGGATTAGGACTTGTGGGTTGACTGATTCTTGACGTTCCAAGGTGTGCAGGTCATCGCCACTGCTGCTAGCTTAGAATGCAAGTGAGCGTTGGTGTTGGAATTTGTCCGGCGTCGTATCGAGCCGAATTATGTTGATGTTTCTCGCAGTTGTGGGCACTATGGCGTACGCGCATGCATGATTCCGCAATGCGAGCTGATCCCGGGTCAAGTACGGAGTCGTCCGCAGCCTGGGGAGTTTGATGAAGGGTTCTCAAGTTGGTGATGTTGGACCAGATGCTGTGAGTCCAGGTATGATGGTGAAGGTCGGGAAAGGGTTGGAGTCGATCGGCGACATGACGGCGGGCGCGTTGCAGCACGTCGCGTCGGCGGTCGTGGGCGTGGCGAAAGCGCCTATGCGCGTCGCTTCGGCGGTCGTGAGCGTGGCGAAAGCGCCTGTGGTACGATTCTTTTCTCTCTTGCGGTGTAAGAGAATCCCTTCCGGTGATGCACACCGTGACTTGTGTGTCTTTGTCTTCAGGTTATCATGACACATGTGGGAGGCCTCAGCTCATATTTGAGCTCGCCCACTTCCTCGTCCGCAAAAGCGCTTACGGAGCGCGTCGGTCGCCTCGAAAGCCAGGCAAGTGCTGGATTCTTGATGCTGGGTTTGTTGACGGATTTTGGATTTCGTCGACTGATTTTTGCTTGGTTTTGCTCCTCAGCTGGCGGCTTTAGACGAGAAGTACACGGCCTTGTCGCCGCGGTCGCTGCCCGCCACTCCTCGGAGCTTGAAGAAGTTTTCGGGAACGATGGTGGAGCGTGTGCAAAATCTCGAGGGTCGTTTGGCCGAGGTGCGAACTTTTTTTTTGTCTTGGCGATGTCCATGCCCTTCACGTGTTTCTGTTCTTCAATTTTTCTTTTTTCTTTTTTGCAGCACATGGAGGGATATGACAGGGATTTTTCAGAGATGGGAACTACATTGTCTCCGATCAGTACGAGTAGGCTGAAGCCCGAGGGTAGTTCATCTGATGAGGAGTTTCACGATGCCGATCAAGGAAGTGGCAACCTCGACCAGAGCTTCCTTGAAGAGGCAGACGTTGATGCACATGAAACGAGTTTGGAGGCGCTTGCGAAGGAACCTTTGGCAGAGGATGGTGGTGTTGCAGTTGCAGCCGCAGAGGACTCATTATTGAACCAACCTGAGGAGACACTTGTGAAAGGATCTGCATCAACTGCCGCCTCACCTCCAGACCCTGTGGTTAGGGCTGATGCTGGAAAGAGCCCCGCCGTGCGCTCGTCCTCGGAGCCTCAGTTGGCGTCACAGGAGCCTTTGATGCGCGAAACAGGTGCCAAACCCCAAGAGCATGCGGTGCAAGAGAGTGTTGCTGCAGATAAGACTGGTTCTGAGCAAATCGCAGGTGCAGAGTCACCAACGGGTGACGAGCCTGTTGCGAAGCAGCCTTTAGTGGTTGGAGCAGGTGCCAAATTGGACGAGCTTGCTGCTCACGAGAGCGCTGCGAAAGATAAGACTGGCTCGGAGCTTACAGATGTTGAGGAATCTATATCCAAGGAGGCTATGGTGGCGGAAGCAGGTGCCAAATCCGAAGAACCTGCGGCACAAGAGTCTCGTGTAGCGGCAGATAAGACTGGATCCGAGCTTGCAAGTGCAGAGTCAGCGATTGTTGAGAACCCTGTTGCGAAAGAGACTCTGGTGGCTAGAGCAGGTGCCAAATTGGAAGAGACTGGTGCTCACGAGAGCGCTGCGGACGATAAGACTGGTTCGGAGCTTGCAGATGTTGGGGAACCTATTGTGAAGGAGCCTCTGATGGGTGAAGCTGGTGCCAAACCCGAAGAGCATGCGGTGCAAGAGAGTGTTGCTACATTGAGGACCGGTTTTGAGCAAATTCCAGATGCAGAGTCACCAACAGTCGAGGAGCCTGTTGCGAAGGAGCCTTTGGTGGCTGAAGAAGGTTCCAAATCTGAAGAGCATGCGGCACAAGAGTCTCGTGTAGCGGCAGATAAGACTGGATCCGAGCTTGCAACTGCAGAGTCACCGATAGCTGAGGAGCCTGTTGCGAAGGAGACTCTGGTGGCTGGAGCAGGAGCCAAATTGGAAGAGACTGTTGCTCACGGGAGCGCTGCGGATGATATGACTCGTTCGGAGCTTACAGATGTTGGGGAACCTATTGTGAAGGAACATTTGATGAGTGAAGCAGGTGCCAAACCCGAAGAGCATGCGGTGCAAGAGATTGTTGCTGCAGATAAGACTGGTTTTGAGCACATTGCAGATGCCGAGTCACCGACAGTTGAGGAGCCTTTGGTGGCTGAAGAAGGTGCCAAATTGGAAGAGGCTGCTGCTCACCAGAGCGTTGCGGCAGATAAGACTGGTTCGGAGCTTGCAGATGTCGAGGAACCTATTGTGAAGGAACCTTTGATCGGTGAAGGTGGTGAGCATGCGGTGCAAGAGAGTGTTGCTGGAGATATGGCTGGTTCTCAGCAGATTGCAGATGCAGAATCACCAGCAGTTCAGGAGCCTGTTGCGAGGGATCCTTTGGTGGCTGAAGCAGGTGTCAAACATGAACAGCCTGCTGCATTAGAGAGTTTTGCTGCAAATGAGACTGGTGGATCTGGGCTTGCGGGTCTAGAGTCATCGTTGAGGTCCACAGACGAGGAAACTATTTCGAGGGAGCCTTTGGTGGCTGAAGCTGGTGCTGAACCCAAAGAGCATGTGCCAGAGAATGTTGCTGCAGATATGACTGATTCTGAGCATATTGCGGGTGCAGAACTGTCACCGATAGCTGAGGAGCCTGTTGCGAAGGAGACTCTGGTGGCTGGAGCAGGAGCCAAATTGGAAGAGACTGCTGCTCACGAGAGCGCTGCGGAAGATATGACTCGTTCGGAGCTTACAGATGTTGGGGAACCTATTGTGCAGGAACCTTTGATGAGTGAAGCAGGTGCCAAACCCGAAGAGCATGCGGTGCAAGAGATTGTTGCTGCAGATAAGACTGGTTTTGAGCACATTGCAGATGCCGAGTCACCGACAGTTGAGGAGCCTTTGGTGGCTGAAGAAGGTGCCAAATTGGAAGAGGCTGCTGCTCACCAGAGCGTTGCGGCAGATAAGACTGGTTCGGAGCTTGCAGATGTCGAGGAACCTATTGTGAAGGAACCTTTGATCGGTGAAGGTGGTGAGCATGCGGTGCAAGAGAGTGTTGCTGGAGATATGGCTGGTTCTCAGCAGATTGCAGATGCAGAATCACCAGCAGTTCAGGAGCCTGTTGCGAGGGATCCTTTGGTGGCTGAAGCAGGTGTCAAACATGAACAGCCTGCTGCATTAGAGAGTTTTGCTGCAAATGAGACTGGTGGATCTGGGCTTGCGGGTCTAGAGTCATCGTTGAGGTCCACAGACGAGGAAACTATTTCGAGGGAGCCTTTGGTGGCTGAAGCTGGTGCTGAACCCAAAGAGCATGTGCCAGAGAATGTTGCTGCAGATATGACTGATTCTGAGCATATTGCGGGTGCAGAACTGTCACCGATAGCTGAGGAGCCTGTTGCGAAGGAGACTCTGGTGGCTGGAGCAGGAGCCAAATTGGAAGAGACTGCTGCTCACGAGAGCGCTGCGGAAGATATGACTCGTTCGGAGCTTACAGATGTTGGGGAACCTATTGTGCAGGAACCTTTGATGAGTGAAGCAGGTGCCAAACCCGAAGAGCATGCGGTGCAAGAGATTGTTGCTGCAGATAAGACTGGTTTTGAGCACATTGCAGATGCCGAGTCACCGACAGTTGAGGAGCCTTTGGTGGCTGAAGAAGGTGCCAAATTTGAAGAGCATGCGGTGCAAGAGAGCGTTGCTGGAGACAAGACTGGTTCGGAACCAATTGAGAATGCAGAGTCTCCGATAGTTGAGAAATCTATATCCAAGGAGCCTCTGATGGCGGAAGCAGATGCCCAATCCGAAGAACCTGCGGCACAAGAGTCTCGTGTAGCGGCAGATAAGACTGGATCCGAGCTTGCAAGTGCAGAGTCAGCGATTGTTGAGAATCCTGTTGCGAAAGAGACTCTGGTGGCTAGAGCAGGTGCCAAATTGGAAGAGACTGGTGCTCACGAGAGCGCTGCGGACGATAAGACTGGTTCGGAGCTTGCAGATGTCGAGGAACCTGCTGTGAAGGAACCTTTGACAGGTGAAGCTGGTGCCAAACCAGAAGAGCATGCGGTGCAAGAGAGTGTTGCTGCAGAGAGGACTGATACTGAGCAAATTCCAGATGCAGAGTCACCAACAGTCGAGGAGCCTGTTGCGAAGGAGCCTTTGGTGGCTGAAGAAGGTGCCAAACCCGAAGAGAATGCGGTGCAAGAGATTATTGCAGCAGATGAGACTGGTTCTGAGCAAATTTCGGGTGCAAAATTCGCACCGATAGTTGAGGAGCCTGTTGCGAAGGAGACTCTGGTGGCTGAAGCAGATGCCAAATCTGAAGAATCTTCTGCACTAGAGAGTCTTGCTGCAAATGAGACTGGTGCATTTGTGCTTGCGGGTTTAGAGTCACCGTTGAGGTCCACAGACGAGGAGGCTATTTCGAGGGAGCCTTTCATGGCTGAAGAAGGTGCGAAATCTGAAGAGCATGCGGTGCAAGAGAGCGTTGCTGCAGAAAAGACTGGTCTGGAACCAATTGCAAGTGCAGAGTCACCGACAGCTGAGGAATCTATTGCCAAGGAACCTTTGACGGCGGAAGCAGGTGCCAAGTCCGAAGAGCCTGCTGCACACGAGTCTCGTGTAGCGGCAGGTAATACTGGAGCGGAGCTTGCAAGTGCAGAGTCACCGATAGTTGCGGAATCTATTGCGAAGGAAACTCTGCTGGCTGGAGCGGGTGCCAAATTGGAAGAGCCTGCTGCTTACCAGAGCGCTGAGGAAGATAAGAATGGCTCGGAGCTTGCAGATTTTGAGGAACCTATTGTGAAGGAAACTCTGCTGGGTGAAGAAGCTGGTGCCAAACCCGAAGAGCATGCGGTGCAAGAGAGTGTCGCTGCAGATAAGTCTGGTTCTGAGCAGATTGCGGGTGCAGAACTGTCACCGATAGCTGAGGAGTCAGTTGCGAAGGAGACTCTGGTAGCTGGAGCAGGAGCCAAATCCGAAGAGCCTGCTGCTGACGAGAGCATTGCAGCAGATAAGATTGTCTCGGAGCTTACAGATGTTGGGGAACCTATTGTGCAGGAACCTTTGATGGGTGAAGCTGGTGCCAAACCCGAAGAGCATGCGGTGCAAGAGAGTGTTGCTGCAGAGAGGACCGGTTTTGAGCAAATTCCAGATGCAGAGTCACCAACAGTCGAGGAGCCTGTTGCGAGGGAGCCTTTGGTGGCTGGAGCAGGTGTGAAACATGAAGAGCCTGCTGCACAAGAGAGTTTTACTGCAAATGAGACTGGTGCATCTGGGCTTGCGGGTCTGGAGTCACCATCGAGGTCCACAGACGAGGAAGCTATATTGAGGGAGCCTTTCATGGCTGAAGAAGGTGCGAAATCTGAAGAGCATGCGGTGCAAGAGAGCGTTGCTGCAGACAAGACTGGTCCGGAACCAATTGCGAGTGCAGAGTCACCGACAGTTGAGGAATCTATTGCCAAGGTGCCTTTGATGGCGGAAGCAGGTACCAAATCCGAAGAGCCTGCTGCTCAAGAGAGCATCGAGCCTGCTGAAAAGACTGGATTGGAGCTTGCAGGTGCAGAGCCGCCATTGACACCCACTGGTGCAGAACCTATTGCGAAGGAGCCTTTGATGGCTGAAGCAGGTGCCAAACTTGAAGAGCCTGCTGTACACGAGAATCCTAGCGCTGCAGACAAGACTGATTCTGTGAGGTCGGTGACGAAGCCTCAGAATCCCTCCGTTGGGGATATCCTGGAAGACAAGCACGTATACAGCGAATCCGAGTACAAAGCAACGGAGGACTTCAAACCTTCTGAAATGGTAAGATCTTCAAAACCTTTGTTCGAGACAATAGCAATCGAACAGAATAAGGAGTTCTAGATTCTGTCATTACATGAATGTGGCTATGGACTCTGAGAGACTCTTGTAAAGTGTGAATTGACGAATCTGAGCTTACATTGCTTGTTGTGTGCACAGGGATGTGGCTCCTTTACAAACTTTATCACGGATCCCAAGCCCTCCGCGCTCAGGGAGAAGAAGCGGCACGACAACGAGAAGGGGAGATCAAACTCTCTCCGTCCGGGATCAAACTCTCTCCGTTCGGAGGCATCCTCAGGCTCTTTGAGAGTGGAAGAGAAGAGGGCTGACGGTACAATTGTGGAAGGAAAGAGCAAGCATCCGTTCAAGCATTTGCGCGAGAGGTTCAGACACGCTTTCAAACCTCACAAGCATTCATGATCCTCCAACATCCACTAGCAAATGTAGTCATCTTGTAAATTATTCCTGTCAACTCATATTTTTGTATTCTAAAAGAGATGAGTTAGAGTGCAAATATTTAGGATAACAGAAACATGACACACTTCTCATTCACGCTTGGATTGGAGTTCTCCTTCCAAATCTACACTTGTATAAAATCCATTATATAATGATGTACATTCTTGAACCCCACACTACTCACATATTTTTTACCAATGGAAAATTTGCCTTCGAACACCTATTGGAGGAGGAAATAGAATGTCTAAACTTAGTATCTAACCTTACAAAGTTGAGTTTAACTCAAGATGTAACCTTTGGGGGATAATAGTGTTTGAAGCCAACCAATTTCAATAATGAAAATTGATACTATTTCACAAATCAATATAATCTTGCAGGAAAATTACCTATAATAGACGAGGTTCAAACAAGCACTATGTTGATAGCAAGTTTGCATTGACATACAATACGTGAAGTTCATATTTACGCATGCCTAATGAATTTTCATCTTTTGTGTGCTGGATTGTATACAAAGATATTCCAAAACCTATATTTTCCTTCAGAATAACATTTTTAATGTGATTAGGAAGATCAACACGCACAAAACATTGGAGAGTCGCTTATGAACAGATTACAATCAAAGTTTTAGACCAAGATCATGTGTGTATGAGTGTATATTGTGTATTTAACAATTTATTCCAAGATATTTCAAGAGTTCCAGAACTCCAAAATCTTTGAAAAGTGTGCGAAGAATGTGTGCAAATCTGAGCTTTAAAAGTTCACAATTTTGATTCAGCCTTCAATGGCGTACATCTTAAGCTGAGGTTCACTGCATGGTTTTGGATATTCCATGTGCAGATAGGAACATCCGAGCAGCACTTCCACAACATCATCATCATCATCAACATCATCAAGAAGGGACTGGACAAGTGCGATGAATGCGGTACGCATGACCACTACAGATTCACGTGTAGCCCTAAACAACTCATTCAAAATAATTTTCAATTCATTCTCAGGTGTAGCTCATCACCAGCCAACCTCCCGCCTGCCTGATGCCAGAACCACTGCCAGAATGGACCAGCCATGATCCCTGGTTCATCATACGCTTCCTCATCAAACCAGAGACCGCATGTTCAAAGAAGCTGATGAATGAACTTGAGCAAGAGCAGTGCAACATGAGCCCTGACATCCTTAACTCCGTGTCTGTGACGTACGTCATGTCGCAATGTTTGTGCTTCTGTCTTTGGGGGCTCTGGCTTTCTACACTCAAGACTTGTAAAAAGTCGTGGTAATTCTTGCACCTACATCGACTTCATGCACTTCCTATTTGCACAAAAATGATTGGTTGAGGTTGCTATGTTTTATGCTTAATTGCAACTTTGTAAATACCCTCTGGGAAAGACTTAGTAGCATTAGGTTAACCCTCGAAGGCTAGGCCCCATTTTCACCCCATTTCCACCTCCATTTACTCATTCACACTTCCAAATTAATCTCCAAAGATCGTAAGTCTTGAGGTGGGCTTCTAGTGATTTTGGGTAGCTTCCACCAATGTCAATTCAGATCATGGATTTCTTTCATTTACATAGGAGATGTGGGTAAGTAGTAGCTTCGTGGGGATTTTTTATTTTTTAAGAACTAATGCACAAAACTAAAGTTACAAGATTTTGAATTTCAAACATAGAGAGTGGGCAAGGCGGGCAAGGTACGGTGGAGCTGAATGGTACTACTGTATAGCTTGAATAATATTGTTGTAGAGCTGAATAGTGCATTTTTCGGTGGTGGGTAGGAATTAAGGAAAGTTTTTGGCAACCCGTATTGTTTTTACTTTAAAATGCTTAGAAATTCAGGGTATTACCTCTTTCCAAAAAAGATATTAATCCAAATAGAAGAAGGCATTATGTTTTTATTTGTTGTTTGGTTTAGATCCAACAATTATTCTTCATTCAGAGGGAAAAAGTGGTTTCCTAAGCAAATGGCACTTTTTGTATCTCAAATCATTGCAGGTCCATTCTTCTTATTCTAAGCACCTCTATTACTTGTGATATTTGGAGTGCAATGACCTGACATAACATAGAACATAGATCTATATATTTATGCAATGTGTAGTGGAAAAAGATGCCATTATCTTGAGTCAAACTACATTGTCCTTGTTCGTGCAAGGAAAAAAAAACCATATTGCAATCTTCATATGCATGTATTTTACAATTCGTACAATCAAATGTTACCAAAAAAATTAGGGTCTTCTTGTAGTATTTAAATTAAAGATGCCATGATTAAAAATAGATTTTTTTGTTTCAATTAGTCTTGCATCGTCTCATCTTAGCGAGGCAGTTTTGGGATAATTTTGGTGAAACATAGTCTTGGTCCTTTAGGGGTTAAGATTTGTTGGTTGTTGTATTTGGATAGCGCTTATGGCGCATACCAAATGGCACAAATGGATTATACATGACATACCACTTTGAACATCATAACTCATCTCAACTCATCTCTTTCGGAAAAATCTGAAATCAGTTCAAGTGCAATTACAATAAATTTTACTACTTCAGAAAGAAAAAAAATGATTTATTTTGCATCCCCTCCAAATATACACACTGCTTGTTTTGTTGGTACCCTATTGGTTGCTTTCGTACATAATTCATTCAAAATGGAGAGTTGTCCAAAATTTTGGAAAATATAATTTTTTTGTCTAGGCCATTATTCATGTAATATCAAGGTGCTACCCATATAATGCCTAGGTGATACCCATGTAATACTTAGGTGATACCCATTATGTCCGAATCATTGTGTCAAAGAAAAATTATTCTTTGGATAGAGAGGTGACAAAAGTGAGTACTAGGTACGGTAACAAGGACAGCTTACCTAAGGTACAATCAATGTATAGTACCCTGCAATAAAGATACGTACTTTTTGCATTCCTAGGGAAAGTAACTTTCAATGCTGCCAACTTGACACCCTCTTGAAGGTTAGAAAATTGTTATTTTACCATGAAATTTTTGGCACGAGATTATTTCTATGTTGACAACATGTGTGCCAAATTTCAAGGCCAGAAGATGAATATAGAAAAAGATATTCCAAATTTACCAACATGTGTAATGGCTTACCACATATGTAAGCCATTCACTACTGCCAATTTTGACACCCTCTTGAGGTCTGAAAATTTGATATTTTACCATGAAAGTTTTATGACAATATCATCTTGATGCTGATAACATGTGCGTTAAATTTCAAAGCCACATGATGAATACAATTATAGATACACAAGATTCTTTCTCATAGTTACACATGTTGGAAAATTTTGAATATGGGTTTTTGTATTCATCTTTTAGCCTTGAAATTTGGCACACATGATATAAACAAAGAGGTGATTATGTGTTAAAACTTTCATAGTAAAATAACAATTTTTCAAACCTAGGGAAGGTGCCAAAGCTAAAATGGTATCGTTGGTTGTTTCTCACAATTAGCACGTTGGTAGATTTTGATTTTTTTCTTTTCTATCGTGGATATTTTAGACTTGAAATTAAGCACACATATTATCAACATAGAGATGGTCACAGGTCCAAAACCTCATGAGAAAAAATATAAAATTCAATCCATGGGAGGGTGTCAAATTTGGCAAGAGTGAAATGTTTCTCACAACTACACATGTTGGTAGATTTCAAAAATCTTTTGCTATGTAGGTATGCTCGCCTTAAAATTTGGCACACATGTAGACAACATAGAAATGGTTTTATGCCAAAAATTTCATGCCCAAAAACAAAAAATGAATCCTTGAAAGTGTGTCAAAGTTGGCCAGGATTGAAATGTTTCTTACAATACACTCACAACTACACATGTTGCTAGATTTTAAATATGTCTCATTGTGTGGATGTTTGGACTTTGAACATGTACTAAACACAGAGATGGTCTCATGCCAAAAATAATATGGGCAGAAACAAAAAATTCAATCCTTGGGAGGGTGTCAAAGTTTGTAGCTCTGAAACTTTTCTTAGTGCTACCCATGTTGGTAGATCTTGAATAATTTTTTTTATTCATCTTCCGGCCTTGAAATTTGGCACACATGTTATCAACATGGTAATGATCTTGTACCAAAAATCTCATGGTAAAATAACAATTCCTAACCCTCAAGAGAGTGTCAAAATTGGCAGCACTGAAAATTACTCTCCCTAGGAATGCAAAAAGTACGTATCTTTGAAGGGTCCTGTAAAGTAGTTAAGGTTGAGAGTTGAAATCAAGCTACTTTGCCTTAGCACTTGACTCTTCAAGCCAGCCACTGCACAAGGGTCCGAATCTTAATCAGAAGGAACAACTTCAAAGTGGTGAAAACAAACCCCATACCTGGGAAGCATGGCTAGAAGTCGAAAAAACGTGTGCAACAGGGTATGAATCTTAATCTCCCCATACAAGGTAAACCCCCCATAACCAACAAGTTAAGCAAAGTGCATATATGGAGAGCGCAAATAATAATACATTTCATTTTAGTGACAACCAATATAATAACAATTTCAACCCCAAGTGATTTCATATTTTTCCGATGAAAATGAAATTGGTTATGAACTTTTAAAGTGGGCTACCATGTCTAGTGGGTGGCTACCAATAAGTACCTCCATTTAGAGCTGACCAAAAGTAAGGGATTCTGACTAATAGCAAACTTCTATTTGGTGCTGAATGGGTGGTAATGGGTGGAAGTGGTTTGGATATACCTTGATTTTATAGGCATTAGTTATGGGATATGGTTGGTTATGGGGGATCTTAGAGCCTCCCGTGCAATTAGCATTGAAAGCGCCATAGACCAGACGTTCAAAGGGACTTATTTTGGTAAGCAGAAATTGCTTGCGGTAGGCGCCCCACCAGTGGGAGATGGATTCCGCCCTCGACACTCACTTGTACTTCGTATGCAGAAAGGGCCCTCACTAAAATGTGCATAGAATGCGCACATACAAACAAAAGCCCGCAACTTTTGGGATGAGCCTGTGCAAGAGCAAGGGCACTAGAAATAAGAGCATCCCCACCCCTACCCGCTCCGTGCTGCGGTGGTGTGGAGTTATTTCTGATATGCAGGGTGAGTACTCAAGAGGAAGCCCCACCGGCTTACAGTTGAGCCATATGCCCACAAGAATCCTATAGGCTGCACCACCCAAGATGCAAGAATATAGAATGTTTGCAATGAATGCAACCAATCAGTGGACACCGGGCTACAGCCACCGGGCCCGCTGCTCAAACATGAGCGGAGTGTGCGGAAGAAGGGTGGCAGGGCGCCCGGTGGCTGGGCCCCGCCACTATTCAATGCAAATGCATTGAATACCCACCGGGTTTGAGCACCGGTGGGGATGCTCTAAGGCTCTCCATTCCGTGCACCTCTAACTTTCAATGTGCACCTCTAACTTTCAGTGTGCACCTCTAACTTTGAATATATTTCCAGTGTCAGAGTGTTAGTGGAGAGTTGTTCATGAAAATTTTGGGCCGCGACCTCGAAAGTGACCATTTGCGTGAGCTACATGGGATATTCTTACCTTAGGTAGAATCTACCTTTGAAAGGAGGCAGACTTCTAAATAGGTTACATGGTAGCACTACCCCCAACAAACTCTTTATTCGTAATGGTAAAAATAAATTAAAAAAGCTCGCATTATTCTTCACTTTTTCCTCCATATACCATACACTCATCCCTCAAATAAGTTATATCTAAGTATGGCACTGATGAATGGGGGTGATAAAATCTTAGTAGGGGTTAAAACTTAGTAGAGGTTTAAGATAGCAGAGGTTATAAGTTAGAAACATATATAACTTAGCTGATTATAACTTGTACGAGGAATGAGTGTAATTCGATTGCATAAAAACTAACAAATTATACTATAATCGCAATATAAATGTGTTTTGAATGAATATTGGTGTCATGAAATGTGTCACGTGGCAGGAGATGTGGAAATAACCTCCGCTCAATTGAGATCTCGGTTTTTTTTGTGCCAATTTGTTTTTTAAAAAACAAAAAAACCAAATTTAGTGGGCTCGTGCCAGTTTATCGGTCATTGGTCCCCTAAACTAGAGAGCTGAGCTGTCGTCTGACTTGGCAGACTGGACGTGACATTGCTGCGGTCATAGTTACCGCCACTTACTCACCACCTCACTTTCTTATCCGATCTAGTAACAATGTCAATAAGTTACTGCAATAGTTACGCGCTGCTTTCGAATTACCTCGTTCGTATCCCCAATACCGCGGTAGTGTATGACCGTGGGGTCCACCGCGTATGAGACTGACATCATTGTTTAACCCCTACAGGACAGAGCCTATGACCGTGGCATCAACCCTAATTCCCATTTCACTGTGTGCTCTATTTCTTCATTAAATATAGGTGGATGTTTTTTTCATTTTATTTTTCACACATGAGATCACATGCCTTGCTTGTGTCACAAAAATTTGCAGATTTTTTGGTGAAGATTTAAAATTATTGTGATCTTCCGAAGAAAAAGTTAAGAAAATTCATATCAGATACAACATATGCTTAAAAATTCTTAAAAACTTCATTGGAGGTGTACATTACAGTGCCGAAACTTAGGGTGTAGATGAAACTTCCGTGTTCAACTAAAATTAGTATATTGGTCAGCCATGGTTATAGGCCCAAAGTTCAAACTGCAATAATCTGTTCAATTTAATGTACTTTTCAAATTATTTAGATTGGAATGGACACAAGGCTTTGTTTCATTAGTTGGACTCTAATTTTAAAAATATCATTTGAATGACTTGAATTCAGATTTAGAACAAAAGCTAGTAGTTTCTAAAATACACTACATTAAGACCCATGTCACAAAGATTTTCTACTCTAGATAAAACATGACTACCTCAACGAGGCAAGTTTCATCATCACCTGTTACTCACACATTTAATGAACTCTCCAAAATGGAAATTGGATGAAAAACATCATTCACATTGATTATCATCCTTCAAATGTCATCCGAGACGCCAATTTATGGCTCCTCGCATGTCCCAGGGTTAACGTCTAAATGACCAACCATCCACACTTTGGACTATAAGAAAATATCGGTGCTCGCAATAGACATTATTTTCATCCATCTATATTATGAAGATTATCCATCTTCTCGTAACTTACTTGTGGAAGTGAAATATTGGAAGCATTTTCTATAATTAGGTGCTTTCTTTATGAGTATATATTTTCCTTTTTGAACCCCTAAAGACCAAGGCATTTTAGAGGAACATGTACTCCATTGATTTAGAATGTTGAAATTAATTTTTTGAGACTGTAACCATATAATCTTCTTCTATAATCATATGAAATGATATGGTAAAAATTTGTGAATTTTGACCATACGGATTGAAAGATATTTGCGTCCAAAGTGAATAAAATTGTCCTCGGAAGGGACACTTCATCCTTTAGGGGTTAAGTTTGGAGATTTAGAAAGAAATTCTCTTACAAGTGGTTTATTAAAAAAGTATGGTTTTTATTACCAAAAATAAATTACCTTCTTTTTACTTGAACCAAATGGACATTTATATCACC
>OZ020518.1:415638-562192 GCA_963971425.1 Bryoerythrophyllum caledonicum | reverse complement strand
CAAATTTATTTTTCTTCTCTTCTCTTCTCTTGTATGCTTTTTCATTAACATTTACCTACCAATTGTACATGTTTTTTTTAAAACCTAAAGATTTATTTTATTTGTGTGTTTCAAAGTGTAGGATTATCACTCGGGTCAAATTTTTGGAAGATTTGCATAAGGTACACCGATTTTGGTACATAGTGTTCGAAACACCAATTAGGAACTCTAAGACTATATGACAACAACGCTGATAATGTTACAATTCTAAATGTCAACACAGACACTAAATGTAGAAAATTCTAACTTTGGAGTTTAACTACCTTTATATTTAGTATTATTAATGAAGACATAATTTGTACAAAATATTACAAAGTGATTTGAAAAAATAAGTGATTTGAAAAAATCTTACCTACAATTCTCTACAGAAACATAATTAAGTTAGAGTTGAGTGGTGAAGAGAGGTTATAACATTAAATGGAGTGTAGCACCAAATACCAAAATCAGTGTAGTACTGTAGGAAGTTTTTTCTCTGAAGAAATAAGTGGATATTCCGCATGTAGATGCCGGAGACTTAATTGTGTGTCAGACCTTTGATTTTGAATGGTTCTGTATTGGCTTGGTTTGAAATCTCAATCGTCCTTTACAAGAGTAATATCTGTAAACAAGACACTTGTGCCATACAGAACCAGCCAATGGAAAAGTAACCATATGAAAAGAGAGGGCAGAAATTGAATAACGTATATATTGGTCGGGTTTGTACATAATTAATTCAAAATGGAGATTGTCCAAAAAATTTGGAAGATATAAGGGATTTGTCTAAGGTGATATCCATGTAATGCCAATGCCATACCCATGTAAAATCTAGGCGATACTCATGTAATACCTATGTGATATCTGTCGTGTTTGAACGACTTTGAATTGGAAAAATAATTAATTTGGAGGGAGCATCCGAACCCGAACAATGCGTACAGTAACAACTTGAGAGCAACAAATTATAGTCTTTGCAGCAAGCAAGGAGCTTTTCAAGTTCTTTACAAAGTCTACCTTGTTCAATTTAATTCTTTGATATCCAAGTGAGAAAGAATACTAATATTACTTCAAATCATTTTCAACAACACAATAGGTTTCAAATTGATACAAAACACGTTTCTATGAATTCGTTTTTTTGTTGTACAACAATTATAAATTGTTATTATGTCAACATATAATTTATTATTAGTCTTTCATCAACATATGGCTTCACCAAATACAAGAACACCTTAACATTATTGACTAACAACCATCATGGAACAATTTCCAACTTTACCCCATCATGTGTATGAATCTTGCTTTAGTGTTGCTATCTTACAACCAAATCTTATGCATGTTGCAAAAGGTACTTCCTCTTACCTCTCATTACAAATCCAATCATAGATTTTTTTTCCAGAACTTTCAACGAAGATAATCTCAAAACTGATTATGTAAAAACAGTTTTGGAAAGTATCTAATTCAATTCGAAATTAAAGATGAACAAGTTGAAAACCATTTAACGAAATTCCCAAATGACGCAGATATTGTAGGAAAAATAAAACATCAAAATCAATGTTCTAGCCCTACATTACTCACAAATGTGATCAACCAATAGAAACATTATATGCAAAATAGTAAGGGATAGAAAATGAATTTTAAGCTTGATCACTTATAAAATTCAAATAAAAAAAGAAACTTTTATATATTTTTAATCTTATTTATTATATTAAAATATTCTCTTTCTAACAATCCTCGACAGTTCCGCACAAGAATTTGTCAAATGAGATTAAGACAAATGAAGTTTGTCACCAAGACATCTAAAGTAAAAACCGAGTACCTAAAGTAAAAACCGAGTACCTAAAGTAAAAACCGAGTACCTAAAGTAAAAAATAGATATCTAAAGTAAATGACACGTCACGAATTCACCCACGAGGTATCATGTCATTGATATCCATAAGGTTTCACGTCATGGATATCCACGGGGACTCACGTAATGGATATCCACGGGGTCTCACGTCATGAATATCCACGGGTATCACGTCATAGATATCTACGGGGATATCATACACAAAAACAAGGGTATCACGCCATGTGGACTCCGGAGTCAAGGGGTATCGCGGCAAGGGAATGGGGCTGGCTCCTTCTTGAAAACATCTACAATAACTTTCATAAAATAAAACTACTCTTCTAATCTAGGAAAAAGTTCCAAATTCGTGCAAAGTACAAAAAAACCAATCAAAGAACTGCGAACTAAAAAAACCTCACTTCACCCCAACTTTCATCAACAAATCTAGAACCACTTACCAAATTAAAAATACACAAAAATACTAAATTCCTCCCGAAAATAAAATATAGAAAGAAAAACCCTTTTCACCCGAAAATAAAATAACTAATATGTTGAAAATAACCTCTACATCAGAAGAATTAGTTATTTATTTTGGGGGAAAGGAATTCAAAAATAGGATCCATCTCCATCCTTGCAATAGAAAGAGCCATGATCGCAACGACGAGTCCTGGAATTAGCAGTTACCGAAGCGGTGGCCCAGCGGTGACCTTATCTGCAACCATCTAGTAAGTTCGAGCGACTGACGAATGACGACCTAGGGTTTAGGGTCTGGCCACTACTAACACATGAAGGCGCGCCTCCTCTTCAACCCTCGCCTCTTCCCACCTCCCATCGCCCTCTGTCTGCGTCGTCGTCGTGTGTGTTTCTGAACGCACTCCTCTGTGTTTGTGGGTCGTGGCGATGGTGCTCGGGGATGTGTTCGTGCTGGCCTTCGTGCCGGCGTCCTGCGTGGTGGGCATTCTGTTTGCGCTCTTTCAGTGGTGGGTCGTCTCGCGCGTGACGGTGGGCGGGCACGTCTCCGACAATGGCTACCGGCATGTGAGCGAGGACGGCTTGGACGACTCCACCGAGGTGGCCAAGTGCGCGGAGATTCAGGCTGCGATCTCTGAGGGGAGCGAGTCGTTTCTCGCGACGGAGTATCAGTATTTGAGCGTGTTCATGGGCATTTTCTCCGTGATCATCTTCGTTTTCCTCGCCTCGGTTGGGGGGTTCAGCTTCAACCGCCAGCCGTGCGACTACGACCCCGCGCAGTCGTGCCCGAGCTCGATCGCGAATGCGTTCTTCTCGACCGTGGCGTTCATCTTGGGAGCCGTGACGTCGACTCTGTCCGGGTACCTGGGGATGCGCATCGCGACTTACGCCAATGCGAGGACCACTCTGGAGGCGCGGCGCGGAGTCGGGAAGGCGTTCATTGTCGCGTTCCGATCCGGCTCCGTGATGGGGTTCCTGCTGGCGGCCAACGGGTTGCTGGTGCTGTTCTTGACTATCTTGGCGTTCAAGCTCTACTTCGGCGACGACTGGGTTGGTCTGTATGAGGCGATCACGGGTTACGGTCTGGGAGGTTCGTCCGTGGCGTTGTTTGGACGCGTTGGTGGGGGTATTTACACCAAAGCTGCGGATGTGGGCGCTGATTTGGTCGGGAAGATCGAGCAGAACATCCCCGAGGATGACCCCAGGAACCCGGCTGTGATTGCTGACAACGTCGGAGACAATGTCGGCGACATTGCAGGTATGGGAGCTGATTTGTTCGGGTCGTTCGCCGAGTCGACGTGCGCTGCGCTCGTGGTGTCTTCGATTTCCTCGTTCGGAACCGACAGGAACTTCGTCGCCATGTGCTTCCCGTTGATCATCAGCGCTTCGGGGATTTTGGTGTGCCTCCTGACCACGCTCTACGCCACGGACATCGTCACGATTAAGGGTGTGAAGGAGATCGAGCCTGCACTGAAGCGGCAGTTGGTGATCTCCACCATCCTGATGACAGTCGCCATCTTCCTTGTCTCGTGGTATTCTCTCCCCGAGACGTTCACCATCAATGTGGTCGGCCACGAGCCCAAGGTCGTGAAGAACTGGCACATCTTTTTCTGCGTCGGTTCGGGTCTGTGGGCCGGTCTCATCATCGGGTTCGTCACCGAGTACTTCACCAGCAACGCCTACCAGCCCGTGCAAGACGTGGCCGACTCGTGCAGGACTGGAGCCGCCACCAACATCATCTTCGGGCTCGCCTTGGGTTACAAGTCGGTCATCATCCCCGTGTTCGCCATTGCTGCCGCCATCTACCTCAGCTACAGCTTGGCTGCCATGTACGGTATCGCCGTGGCTGCCCTCGGCATGTTGAGCACCCTCGCCACCGGCCTCGCCATCGACGCGTACGGCCCCATCAGTGACAACGCCGGAGGCATTGCCGAGATGGCCGGCATGAGCCACGAGGTCCGTGAGAGGACCGATGCCCTGGACGCGGCCGGCAACACCACCGCCGCCATCGGAAAGGGCTTCGCTATCGGATCCGCTGCATTGGTGTCGCTTGCTCTCTTCGGAGCGTACGTGAGCCGTGCCGGAATCGCCAGCGTGGACGTCATCCAGCCCAAGGAGTTCGTCGGTCTGATTGTCGGCGCCATGCTGCCGTACTGGTTCTCCGCCATGACAATGAAGAGCGTCGGCAAGGCTGCGTTGGCTATGGTTGAGGAGGTGAGAAGGCAGTTCCGCACCATCCCCGGACTCATGGAGGGCACCACCAAGCCCGACTACAAGCGATGCGTGCAGATCTCCACCGACGCCTCCATCAAGGAAATGATCCCCCCCGGTGCTCTCGTGATGCTGACGCCCCTCATTGTGGGAACCCTCTTCGGAGTGGAGACCCTTGCAGGACTTCTGGCTGGTGCTCTGGTGTCTGGTGTCCAGATCGCCATCTCTGCATCCAATACCGGAGGTGCCTGGGATAACGCCAAGAAGTACATTGAGGTGAACAACCTGGCATTACCACTCCCTCATTTATGAAATCTGCACTTCGCCATTATTGCGATCATGTCTTCTGATCCATCTTGTCATGCACCTTCTGATCCGTCTTGTTGGTTGCAGGCCGGAAACTCTGAGCACGCCAAGTCCCTGGGCCCCAAGGGATCTGACGCTCACAAGGCTGCCGTCATTGGTGACACCGTTGGAGATCCGTTAAAGGACACGTCAGGACCATCTCTGAACATCCTGATCAAGCTCATGGCCGTGGAGTCGCTCGTGTTCGCTCCTTTCTTCGCCGCCAACGGAGGATGGTTATTCCGCGTCTGGACCTAGATTTTGGAGCTCTTTTCTACATATCTGGTGTGTTAATTTTGTAATGAATCTGTTCAGAACATGTTGTGTTTCGGATGGGGATAGGGCAGTAGCTTCAGTCAGTTTAGTTTAGCGACTGCTCTCCTTTTCTTACTCCCGTGGGAATGGCCGCCCCACCATCATGGCACTTGTGCAGTGTGTTCTGGCTCCTTGCAAGTAATTCATAGGGCTCTACTGCTGTCACAGCAGAAGACGTGCCCCCTCCATTATCGGCAGAAATCAGATATTTGTGAACGCATGGAACTCGTCTTAATTGTATGGTCCAAGACTCACAACTTTCTACACATGATGAAATCATTGGTTTCAGATATGATCTTGGACTCTTTCCAATGGAAGATGTTCCGACCAACCCGAAACAAAGAGAAAATCGACTTCCGAGCGCATTCCTCGAGAATTCTGCCAATGAATCCAGAGATTTCTAGATCATCTGAGTCACGT
Organism: Bryoerythrophyllum caledonicum; assembly: GCA_963971425.1. Classification (NCBI taxonomy): domain Eukaryota; kingdom Viridiplantae; phylum Streptophyta; class Bryopsida; order Pottiales; family Pottiaceae; genus Bryoerythrophyllum; species Bryoerythrophyllum caledonicum. The sequence goes on along the minus strand of OZ020518.1, from coordinate 556,593 downwards.
TCGTTGGAATATCCGTTGTACACCTTGTACTGAAAGTTCAGCAAATCAGGGCGGCACGACGACCTATGGATGGGCATCGTGAGATACGAACTTTCCTCCAGTTGAAGCTTGTGTGAGTCTCAGGATGCTCACTGTACTTTCTAGATGTAGGTGAGAGACAACTGCAAACTCACCACTTGAGAAAATGGAGAATGTGGCATTGTTTTATCTTTTTTTGAACGAAGGGTGAGAATGGGTCTATAAATCTTCGTGCCCGTTCTCCATCTTCACATGATTTTTTTCTTGAGAATGGTGTGGCACTTTACAATCTGACTGAATCAAATGTCGCACGGAACTATGCAAATGTTACATAATCACAATGACGAAGCGTCTTGTCTCTTCTTGTATGAAAGTAGATTTTGAACTTGTATGCGTAAGCGTAACGATTGTTGTTGTTTTAGAGTCATAGTAGACAACACACTAGCTAGCTGAGGCACACATAACTCAATTTTATTCACAAACTTTGTATTTTAGATTTTATAAATTGGAAGTTCAAATCTTTCGACAAAATCTATACAACAAAGGATGTGGTTGAAGTCCAAGTCCCAAGCAACTTAACAATAGGCATCAAGTCTACAATAAGGTGATATCTCAAGTGGCCTAAAATGAGGGCATGGATTATTAAGACCCTTATGACATGCCGGCAACTACAATTGAGGAAGAAAATGCCTCCACTTACGTAGTCCTTTGTTGTTGCTAAAATGGATGTGTGCAAAATTCAAAGAGATCTTAGAGTCATGGACTTGAGAACATTATAAGCACAATATTAAGCAATAATGTCCTAGTGGTTAATATTGCACTTGTTTACCACAATGGCTGGTCCATACAAAAATGCTATCTAGGTGTGTGGATTTTCACAAGTTCTTCCCCTCCACTAATAGGATCAATGCATTAGTTCATTGTTCGATTTAATTTTTTTGTTTTTGAGGCCATCTTGAGGCATTTCCAGTATTTTTGGATGGCACTTTATTAATACTTGATAAGTATCTATTTAGTATGATATGTGTACACTAGACCTCCCATGAAACAAAGTAAAGGCTATAAAGTTACAAGCTTTAAACCTTGAACATCACAAAGGCTTGTGGAGCCAATTAGAAATCGTTAAAAATCTTGATGTTAATCGCGATGGAGAAGGAATAATATTCAAATGGATGATGGAAGGAACTAGATCAATTTTTCCTAGTTCTTCTCACGACTTCACCTACAAAGCCCCATAAAATTGGTGCTTCCAAATGCCTATCACCTACAAGCCCTATTTTTATTGCCTCTGTGATAATTACTTATTGCTATTGTATTCAATTGATTATTTTTAGCACAATAACTAAGGTGTGGATGTGAGGGGAGCGGCTTTTGCTAGTGTTTCCCTCAATATGGCTGCACGGGGAGCATATTGTTCTAATTCTTATGAAATATAAATCAACCAAAATTGTTGGCGAGGAACTACACCTTCTTTTTGTCTTGCTACAATGGCCCATGTTGACCACCACAAGCTGTTTCATGTCCATTTGAGGCACACCCGTAGCTTCCATTTGCTTCCCTCCCAACAATTGACTCCCTTTTCATCTTACCCTCACTGTATGTATTTACTATTGATCTCATGGCAATATTTAGCCTTAGATGGAATTTACCACCTACTTAGAGTTGCATTTCCAAACAACCCAAATGTTTGTTTGAAGACAAATTTTTCAATTTGACTACAACTATCTTTCAATCCGTACGATCAAAATTCATAAAGTTTTACCACATAATGTCAACAATGCACTATGCAATGTTGCTCCTCTGAGGGACACTTATGACTAAGGAAAACCCGGTGGTAACCAACTAAAACTCATAACCGACACTTATAAAATTGAGGTAAAACCAACCCACTTCCATCCCATTACCACCCATTCAACTGCAAATGGGGACTTGCTATCTCTTACTTTTGGTGAGCGTTTTCGGGGGATACCTATTGGTGGCCACCAACTAAACATGGAAGCACTCTTTGAAAATTCATAACTAATCCACATTTCATCAAAAAAGTAATAAAATCACTTGCGTTGAAACTATAATTCTATCGGCTATCACTCAAAAATAAATGTAGATTACACCAATACTCTCCATATATGCACAATGCTTAACTTGTCGGTTACGGGAGGGGGTTTACTTCTCAAAACTCATGCACGATGAATGCTAGAATCTGGCTGCTCAACATAAAATGTTACAAATGCAATACATAAAATGTTACATATGCAATAGAGATGGTAACAAATCTACATTCACAGGTTAGGTTCAACCCTAAATCCTAAAACCTAAACCCTAAACTTAATTGAGAGTGTAATCCAAAGTGTCTTCAAAAGAAAGCTCAATACTAGTACTGTAGGAACAATGTGATCCCAAGTAAAAATCGGCCTCATGTTATAGGTTCTTCATGCCAGATTTCGATCCATCACCTGCCTTTGGAATGTTACACATTCTTCATGCTAGTTTTTTACCCCTTCATGAGGTGCAATGAGAAGAAGAACTCTGGTCTCATGTGGCTGATCTGTGAGAGGAGGAACGCTAGCAACCGCAACCGCAACCGCAACCACAAGAAGAAGAACTCCGGTCTCATGTGGAGGCAGGCGTGAATTGAGTGTTTGTTCGTTCCACCACTAAGTCCATGCCCACCGGACAAAGGAATAGTAGTATGGAACTACTTCCCCTTCTTGAGTGTAGACACTAGAACAACCACAACCGCACTTTCCTTGAGAGCGGTCATCGGTTGCGCCGGTCTGAAGCGCTTCAAGCTTCAAGCACATGTTGTAAAACCAGCTCGAACGCACATCATCATCATCATCGCCTGTTACATATTCTTCGTGCTAGGTTTCAACCTTCTGATCATGGAATGGCGCCGATTGCTCATCATCGTCATGTTACAGATTCTTCGTGTTAGATTTCGACCTCCTGATCATGACGTGACGCTGATTGCTCCTCCTCATCATCATCGTCGTCATCGCCAGCGACAGCGATGCTTGGGATGATTTTGACGCCGCCTTGTACGTCCTCGCAGGGTTGGATGAAGCTAGGGAAGATGGAGGCGGGCGGGCGGGCGAATCCGGGGCCGCGTCCCCGGCACTCGAGGGGCGGAGGCGCGTGGAAGCAGGGCTCCAGAGACACGCCGCGGCGGCAGTCACCCTGGTCTTGGTCCATCCGCGTAAGGATCCAGGGCACGGCGCCCGCCAGCGCCTGCGCGACGTACCCGAACGTGGACTGCGGGCTCGTCACCAGCGCGTCGCTCAGGGACAGCAGGTACATGTCGCCCCACGCCTTCCGGTCGTGCTCGGGCCCGAACTGCTGGGTCTGCTCGTTGCTGGGCGCGTGCACCCCGACGTAGTCCGCGCCCTCGGCCGAGCCGCGCAGGTAGTAGTCCTGAAGTTTGCGGTGGTAGGCCGCGTCCAGGGAGGCCACCAGCACCGCCGTGGAGCCCGTTTTTCTTAAGTTCGCCAAATTGTCGTCCTGGTCTGCGGCGTCACGTGAATGTCGAGGCAGAATCTTGTTCTCCAACACGCACGCCAGGAGCTGGTGATTCACGCCCACAAGTCACGGCGAGAGGACGAAATTAGGGTTTTGTTTGAAGAAGAGAAAGCATAATCATTAGGTTTTCAGTGGAAAAAGAACAAAATTAATACGGTTCCCTTCTAGGAAAAAGAAGAAGCGTAATCGGGGTCTTGAATAGAAGATTAGGGAGCAGTACTAGAAGCAGCAGAATTAGGGCTTGATTGTTTGAGAAGGAGAAACAAAATTGATAGGCAAACTTTGCAAGTTCAGCGAGGAATGGATAAGATAGTCTGGCGCGCACCTGATCCGCGACTGCGGCAGCCGTGACGTTGTCCTCGAGGATGCGGAGCTGGAGCCCGACCTGGTGGCGCGCCTGCGCGAGGTGCGGCTGTCGGAAGCGCAGCACGGCGCCCCACATGAAATTACTCGGCCGGAAGAGGTAGCGCGCGACGTGGTGGAACACGGTGTGGCGCTCGGGGAACATTCGGTCGAGCTCGCGGTGGAAGGCTCGCACAAAGTGCAGCCCCGGCACGACGTACACGTTGGAGCGCCAGTACAGCAGCGGCACCGCCTGGAGCTGCCGCTGCACCGCCGCGCAGAAGAACCGCCGGTCGTGCTCATCGCTGTCGTGCATCAGGTTGGCGAAGACGTAGCCATGCGGCACGCGTGCAGACAGCGTCACGTTGCCGGACTCCTGCAGCAGGCGTCCCAGGCGGTGGTCATTCTCCCACACCACGCGCCCCATCCACTCGTAGTCATAGCTCTCGGGCAAGAGCCACGAAGTTCCAGGGAACGGCTCGCAGAACAGCCCGCCCACATCGGTGCCGTTGTGATCCAGCAACAGGACGCGGTCTGTGAGGAGAGCGTACACGAATGCGGACGCGATGGTAATCATGCGGTTGCCCAGCCCGCTGTTGGCGATCCACACCACGAACTGGCATCCCTCTGGCATGGCGTTGCTGCCATTCTTACTGAAACTCACTGCGTGCGGTGCGCAGCGCTTGTGGCGGGATTCGTAGTCCCGGAGCTTGGTGATCAAGTACGGCGATGGGCGGTGAGGACTGGGTTTCCGAATCAAACTCTCCTCCCACCTCGCTGTGCACGTCTGTCCGGGCTCGAAGGCCTGCGGTGGAAGCAACAAGCCACCAAGAGTTCTGTCGCCAACTTCCAAAGCCTTAGTTTCTGCATACAAATGACCACACAAACCATCTGTGAGCACTTCACAATCCTCTATTGCCGTTCACTTCCTTGCAATCCGTATGTTTGCCGCACACCTGTCCGTCTGGTGCAGTACGAAACTAAGATCTACAGTACCAGTTACAGATGAGTCAACATACCTGTCCCTTACTTGAATTAACACATATGTCGGTGTTTAACTTGGACAAAAGATTTATCACACTAACGCTGGTTATATATCAGAAACTGTTCTAGGCAAGGACATGCAGTAAAGATGGGATACCGTATATTTGTTGAACCTAGTTAACGTTATGATCAGACCCTCACAGGTATATGATCAGGTACCTGGCCTTACTTGAAGGAAAGGCAACTGAATTTGAACTACTCTGTCGGTGTCACACTAACCCTAATCGACACTAACCTAGATAGTTGCTACAGACACTACAGGAACTTTAGACTGGGACACTGACACCGTATAAGTTTATAACATGTATTGCACAGTTACAGATGGGTTCAGGTTTATGATCAGGTCTCCAACTGTACGTCCTACAAAATAATAGTACCTGTCCCAACGTCGGTTCCTAACTTCCTTACATAAAGAAAAGGATCCGTTGTTTAACCTTAGTTAAAATAATGTTTGAATGTGCCCAGTCTAGCACTTGAATTATCTGACACGAAAAGGTTCTTTCAGGGATGGCAGAGGAAATAAGTTACACACACGTACTGGATTTAATGATTCAGTGTACTATCCAAAAGGCTCAGGAGTAACTTCTGCAGAGCCTGATGACATCAGGTCACCAACAAGCCGTAGACCTTTCGATACCATCTAGGATGCTTGAACGGAACGTGGAGTTAATGGAAACAACTTCTAGTGAAGAATATACTGAAATGCAGCATCTTTTGAGAGCGGCCCACCTGAAGCGAAGATGGAGGAATCGGCCTGAAGCTGCGCTGCAGACTGGCCGCGTTGCCGGGAGACGCCGGGAGTGAGCGTCAAGAACAGAGACGAGATGATAAACAGCCCTAAGAAAATGCACATGATCTCCAGGACACGAGGCTTCCGTGCGACCTGGCCATGCTTCATGCCGCCCATCATCATCATCACCAACTTCAATGCTCACCAAAACCCCACCTAAAAACTACCCTTCTGATCCCACGCCAACTTCAATACTCCTGTTCCTGCCCCGCATCGCAGATCTCCAACACTGGCAGCCTGATCATCGTTGCACCAATAACTGCTGCTCTTCACGATCCATGGAAATTACAATGCAAGCACCTAGCTGTTTCTATCTGTGTCTCAAAAAACCAAAACTTCTCATCGCCATCGCTCACTCTGCATCACCAAAACTGCTCCTGAAACCTTCGTAACCTGCAACATTCGACCCCCTCCGAGAGACACACCGAACTTCTAACTCACCGAACAACAGACAGCGTACTAATCCACCGCTCCGAAAACCGATATTTTCCGACACCAGATGCTACATTTAAGGACGTACCGATATTTCCACCCATCGTGAGGTCTCAAACTCCTCTAGAAAGAAAAACACAAACTAACCCTTGCGACGCTCTGTGAGCCCAATGCAGACATCACCGAAACTTAGAAAAAAGCAACTGCAGTCATCAACACGCTTGGAAATGACGTGACGTGATGTTCCGGGTACTTGTAAGGTGCGCTCTTTCCGGCCAACCATCCGGTGAGCTTGTCCCGCAAAGTAAAAGCACGCCATGATGGACGTCTGGTCGATGAGTCCGTGCCTTAGGTCTTCACACGAGGCAGGCTCTTTTATTTTAGTATGCCAGTGTGCCACTTGGTAAAATATGCAAGTTTGGAATAGATTTAGATCTATAACCGTTATAGACCATGTCCTGGTATTTTAACGCCGGAGGTCTTCGCAAGGCACAAGTGTACTAGATCATGCACAATAGCTAGTAGATATTGCACAACTCTATCTACAGATAGGGTACATTTTATATTGACCCCACTTCAGAGAAATCATTGTAGCTCTCCCATGCTTGCACCAATCCGCATGGGAGTTGTTCCATTTGAAGCGTATGAACTACGGTACCTAGTGGTCGCTTTCAACATCTCTTTGTGGAAAGAATTATTTTTCTTTGATGCAATGATTTGGGAACAAAGGGTATTACATAAGTATTACATGGGTATCACCTATGTATTATACGGGTGGCACGTTGATATCACATGGGTAATCATGTAGACAAAAAAATGATATTTTCCAGAATTTTTGACAACTCCATTTTGAGTTAATTATGTACAAAAGCGACCACGGCGTAGGGTAGTGCGAGACATGTTTCCAATGAAAGAAGTGCGTAGGACGGAGATATACCCCGGAAAGCACCATAAATGACCCAAAAACGACCACCTCGGCACTAGGTCTCCGCACATGCACCCAAGAAAGGAAGTTTCAGGGACGTGAAACCTGAAATTCGTCCCCTACATGCTGACCAAACCGTCATGTACATTCGGGATGAACCATACTGTCATGTACGTTCGGGATGAACCATATTCTGTACCAAATTTGGGTGCATGTGCGGAGACCTATTGAAGGGTTAAGGTGGACTGTACGGGTGGAAAGATGGTGATTTTTTTTGTTTTATTTTTTGGGGGCACAAATTGATGGTGATGGTTTTAGGTGCGGGTATGGGAGCCTGAAATAAAGAGTGGGGAAAACTGCATTGTGTGTTCTGACTGAGCGACTTCTCTGGGAAACTAGCCTTGAAAGTCGCTGATTTTTTGGAAGAATCTGTTTGGCTGGTCCTTGTGGGCATTTCCTGTAATATATCTCATCTATCAGATTCTTCCTCTGAACTGTACTACATATAACACTTCACTAGAAATATTTCATTTTTTTATTTTTATTTTGTTTTCTGAAAAAAATCCAGCGAACTTCTCTCTCTATATAAAATTAAAGGAAAAAACAATAAGATACCCGTTTGGTGGCCAATACCTAAGGTGATACCAAGACATGGGTATCTCCAAGACATGGTATCATGGGAAAAAAATCCCTTGATTTTTTTGCGTTATAATGTAAAATGGTGAAGGTTGCCGAGAACTTTTCTTCATTGTTGCTTGAATAAAAAAATTCTACTATTTAGCTCTGCGATACTTGCCCAACTTTTGATGTTTAAAGCACCATAACTTGTTCCCTAGTATAAGTCCTAAATATAAAATAAAATATACCCACGAAGATAATTTTCACACCAAAAACATGATTCTCAAATTTATAATCCCTAAAATTTCTTTGACATTTTCACACCAAAAACACTTCAAAACTGTTGATTCTAGTGTAATGAGTAAAGAAGGAAACAAACGCTATTTTTTCAAGTTTAAACATAATGTCTCAATTAAGATTTATTATGTAACATACTCACAAAATTGTATAAACTTTGTCTGATTGAAAGATTATAGTGTTTATAGTAAAGACAACGGTGTTGAGTGGATCAACAGAATTTGACTTCACTTAATGTCAAATTCTTGCATACAAGGTCTAAATTTCATGCCATCATGTTGTTAAACATGACATTAGTTCCTTGTACACCAATGTTTAGAGGCATCAAAGAGGTGTAGCATGTTCAAAAGAGTTGTGCAAGGAGTGGAGGTTCTAAAAGTGTCAATTCACATTTATTGGCTCTGTCCTAGACAGAGGCTTTGTATTGAGGCCCGCAACGATTTCGCAAAAAGTCCAATGACCTATCTCCTTTTGCGTTCACACTTACTTGCAGGCCAGAAAACCCAGAAACAGGAAAAACCCAGAATGTGAACGCGGAATGGAAAAACCCAGAAACAGAAACCCCAGAAACAGGAAACCCCAAAAACAGAGTTGAGTAAGGTGTTGACGTCGCTCGGGGGTGAGATTTCGGACGGGGAGGTGCAGGAGCTGATGAAGCAGATTGATACAGATTGATAAGGATGATGATGGATTTATAAGTGTGGCGGAATTTATTGATTTTACTACCTCATCGTAGACAACATCTTCGAAGTCAGGGAGAGCTGGGATACTTGGAGGGAGATTACTCAGCAGCGAGATGCAGCGACATCACATCATCTGCTCAGACAGTAAGTCGAGCAAGGAGTTATTTCATTCTGCTGCTCGTTTGATTCTCAGTGCTTCAAGTATGGCAATGAATCGTACACAAGGTTGAACTCAAAGTATTTAATTCCACAGGTTGCTCACGGTAAGTCTTCCTAAGTTCGGTGTTTGGGTCTCTTGTGTCGCAGTCGGCGACGGGGCAGTCTGTGCTTGGCGGTCTTGATTCTTGTGAATGAATTGTGAATGGAATGCTGTGGTATTCGAGTTATTGATACGATGTCTTGACTTACGAGTCTAGTTTGAGTCCGGATCTTTAAGGATTAGAAGCGTGTTCTGTCAATTTCACAGCATGAGTACTTTGCAATTCTGTAGAATTCATGGGTCCTGAGCTTTTCTCTTCCCTCCTGTGAGACCATTTGCAACTTTTTTGCAATGAATATTGAGTCGCTCTTGAATATCTTTCCACGAAATGCTTGAATCTGATAGGGTTTTCTACAAGATGTAACTGGCCATTCTACATTAGGTCAGCTGTTGTGATATCCAAACATACTATAGTGTTATGTTCTGATATCGTTGGGGAAAGGAGAGTGAATTGTTGTTGTCTCTGTATTTTTAAGAAGGGCGGTGATGTACTTCTGTGCATGGCTGGGCACCGATGTAAATTTGGCAACAGGTGTTCCTCCGAACGCAACCTATCCTGGTACCCCTGCTGGTCGGTTTTCAGATGTGCGCTTGTTCGCAGACGTCTTTGGTACGTGATTCTCGCTTGAAATGTGCAATCGATTGACAAACGAACTTTTGTATCAATAGTTGATGACTGACCTAGCTTAAATTTGTTTTGCAGCAAATGCTGTCTCCTATTGCATGGCATGAACGTTGCAGTCGCTGGGCTCGTCGACTCGGATGGAGGAGAATTGTGACTCATGCACCGACTCGGGAAGGAAGAGCCAAGGCATGTTGTCGTCGTCGTTGAAGGCGGGATAACGTGGTGATGCAAGTGTTGGAGAGCGAGAGTGCTTCGATTACGGGGAGGAGGTGTGCAAAGATTTCGTTAGCACTCGCTCGGCTTCCAGCTCGGTAGAGTGCTCTCACTCTCTCTTTCTTACCTTTTGCAGTTTCTTCCGCGTTGTGTCTAGCAGTGTTAAATTTTTACACACATGTCAGTCATAGTGTCGTCCTTTCATCAAGCCCTGTCTGTGTACGTACAATGAATTCCTCTTTTGTGTGCTTCTTCCCAGCGATAGAAGCCATATAATCTGTGTGACACATGCCTTAGATCACAGTTACTCTAGCAAGTGTTTTTATATTTAACATCTTTGCTCTCTATCTTGGAGTTACTACAGGAGGCTCGAGAAAACCTGTTACGAATACTCTGTCGCCCCCACTCTTTTTTTATGGACAGGCGTTCTCCTGTCTGTGATAGCGTACTCAAATTCACATACTGGCCTAGCTTGTTCTAGTGATATCACAAATTAGTTCAGTTTCTAGGCTGGGTTTTGTAAACGAAAACAGGTGGCCTCTATTTTTTCGACATTGCAGCCCATTCGAAGTCTTTGGTGTTCATGGGTAGTGCTTCGGAGGGCAGTGCATGTCGTTCCTCACATCAGCAGATTAGTTAGTTTACACAGCCTAAATCTTTGGTGTGTTCCTGGGAGAAGTTTAGTGTGAGAAGATTAAGAGCAATAGTATATTGTATTTCTCTTTATAAAAGTAAAGTGTTATTGTTTTCCTCCAAAGGGGTATCTATCCTCCAAACTTTCAAATTACTCAAATTACTCAAACTACTTAAATTACTCAAATTACTCAAACTACTCAAATTACTCAAATTACTCAAATTACTCAAAAACATGATTTCAAAAGCATGAACTCAAAAACATGAACTCAAAAGCATGAACTCAAAAACATGAACTCAAAAACATGATCTCAAAAGCATGAACTCAAAAACATGAACTCAAAAGCATGAACTCAAAAACTCAAATTACTCAAACTACTTAAATTACTCAAATTACTCAAACTACTCAAATTACTCAAATTACTCAAATTACTCAAAAACATGATTTCAAAAGCATGAACTCAAAAGCATGATCTCAAAAGCATAAACTCAAAAGCATAAACTCAAAAACCTTTTCTCACCTTTATTATTTCACTTTGTAGCATTCATTTTTATCAACTTGTTTTACAATATAGAATTTCCTACCATTATTATTTTCATTATTTCAAAATTTATTTGTAAATTAAAAAATTAGACTTTGTAGATACTTTTTATCAAACATTTATCACTATAGATTTGTTTCAATTAATATATATATATAAATTGATATAATGGCTCTTATAGATGAGAAATTAAAAGAGTGTAATTTACGTCGAGTTACTACTTATAAATTCATCGTTGGTGATTGTTTATTCGACTCTATTTCATATCTCTTGGACTATGAGATTTCATCTATTCTCTTAAGAAAAAATTCTATGAATCATCTTGCCCAATGCTTAGTTTTAAATACACCAAAAGCACTACAAACACGAAATCAAGAACTAAATCCTCAATGGTTGCATGATTTACATGAAGGTGTATATAATGAGCATGACTATATAAGAAAAATGGCTCTTAGTGCAAGTAATGGTGGACTTTGGGGGGACTTTACAGCCATCAAATGGATCTCCGACTATTTACAAAAATCCATTTATGTTTGGCTTAATAATAGGGCAAAAATCATTAGTATATTTGGACAAGAATTTGAATTGGAACCATTACATTTAGCATTTGGAAACTCTCATTACGAACCTATTGAAAAAATACACCAATCAATGCCGGTAATTTTATCCAATGATAATAGTTGTAATACTAATAATACAAACAAATGTCATAATGATGTGATTGATTTAGATTCAAGTTCTTCACATGAAATTGAGGTTCTAAGTTCACAAGAGACATTGATTCAGGATGAATCAAATCAAACATATCTCTCTAGTTGGCAATCAAATTTCAATGAACAATGTTTAAATTCAAGTACTTCAACTAAAACATTTGACCATGATATTTTTAACTCCAAAGACTTATTAACAAAAAATAGAAATGATGTTGTGTTCAACAATGAAATGTACATGGGCTCATTTCCTAGTGTAGCTAATGAAACAATTATAAAATCCAAACCGAAATTAGACATGGATCAAAATTTGGTAGGAAATATAAACAAAAAAACTAAACGAATGTTTTGGACTGTAGATTTAGATGACCTTTTAAGAACTTTAATGTCAAAGTATTCAACGACTTCCGAAATTGCTACAAATTTTTTGTTTCAGAAAAACGAACTTGATTTAACAATGAATCAAGTAATGCGTCACATTAGAAACTTGAAATCTGGAAATTTAAAACCTAAGACCCCCATATTGAAAAAATCACAAGTAATAGATTCTCACATCACTCCAATTGATGTTACTTTACATTAAACCCAATGTTATACATCACCAAAAAAACGATCATATACTAGATGGAAAGAGATGGATGTTGAATTAGAAAAAATTATAAACAATGATGTCAATAACACTTATGTTGATAAAGCAAATTCATTTGTTATCAAAAATCCAACCCTCAATAAAACTGCAGTACAAATAGTTAAGCAAATGAAACTTCTATCATCCAAAGCAAAAGCCAATTCCACTTTAATTCAAAAGTTACAAAAAAGAAAAAATGACCCTTTTGTTAAATTTCATGATAAATTAAATGATACCCCAACCTTTGTATGTGAATTGTGTGAAAGATATAATTTTCTTTCATCATCTACTTTGATAAATGAAAAGCTTCTATACCAAATAAACAATTTTCTTCATCGAAGTCTTGTATTAAAACAAGATGAAAATTTATATGTATGCAATATTTGTTTAAATTGTGTTAAAAATGAGAAGATTCCAGTTTTTTGTGTTCCAAATAACATTTCAAGAAATTCTATCATTACAAGTGTGAAAGAATTGACATCACTAGAAGAAAGATTAATATCACCACGCTTAGCATTTGCACAAATACATAGATTGTACAATTATGGTCAATACAAATTACATGGAAGTATTGTAAATGTGCCCGCAAATATTGATTTAACACAATCCATTCTTCCACGTTTACCTGAAGATGGAACAACAATTGGGGTGTTATTAAAACGCCGATTAGAATATAAGTCCCCATATATGGCAGGAAACATACGACCAAATAAGACAATGTTAGCATTGAAGGATTTAATAAAAACACCCCTTTATGAAGAATGTAATGTTAGAATTCGTCCACAGTGGTATAGTTTATTTTCTTTACACCTAAAAGCAAGTATGAATTTAGATATTCAATGTGATACTATAAATGAAAATGACTTTGAAGAAGAAATTGATAATCCACCAAGTGAAACTTTAGTACATAATTTCTTAGAATCTGATAAAATTCATGATTTTGATAAGATGTTATCTGTTGCTCCCGGTCAAGAATATTCTCCTATAGGAATTTTTAAAGACAAGTTTAGTGAAGAATTGAATCATCCAACATTATTTTATGGACATCCTAGAAATGAAAACATTAATGAAAACTTTTCTTATCATCAAATAGCAAGTTGGGAGATTTTGCACAAGGATCATGATTTTGCTACAAACATCGAAAATATTTTCTTCAAAGCAATTAAAATCTGTATACAAAAAGTAAGGAATTCTAGTTGGATTCGAATTCGAAAAGGTAAGCTTTCAGGAAGAAGATTAACCACCGGGCAAGTTGTTGATGAACCCAATCTTGATAAACTTTTACAATCTCATATAGGGTTTCGAGATTTAGAGAAATTACGCACATCACCAGATTATGTTGAAGGATTAAGGAAAAATTTGTTTGCTATGATTAGACAATTGGGACCTCCAACTTTTTTTATTACTTTGACAAGTGTAGAACGATTGTGGACACCATTAATTGAAGCTTTGTATAAGCTAAACTCTAAACGACTCAATTTACCACATTTTGATTTATTGGAATCTAGTCATATTGCTGAGTTAATAAGGTCTGATCCGGTGACTTGCGCTTTATACTATAATCATCGTACAAAAGCTTTTCGAGATTTGCTCAAAAAAGAATCATCTATTTTAGGAGAAGTTTTGGATTTTTTTTTTATAACCGAATTTCAACATCGTGGAAGTGAACATGAGCATGCTGTAATTTGGGTAAAAAATGCACCTCAATTTAGAACTAATTCCAACAAAGAAATTGAAAGTTTTGTTGATAAATACATATCCAGTGATAAGAGTTTGTTACCTACAGCTTTACAAGAAGCCCAAACCCATAAACATTCACGAACATGCAAAAAGAAAGGACAATCTATATGTAGATTTCATTACCCACTTCCTCCAATGAATCGTACAATGGTATTGGAACCTCTCGCTGAGACAAACGACTCTATACTATCATTCTTAAAAAAAAAGGCTAAAGAAATTTTTACATATTTGCAAAATGTAGAGGTAGGAACTGAGGTTGAATTTGATGAATTTCTATCAAAATTTGAAATTGATGAACAAACTTACATATTGGTGTTATGTAGCCAACTTAAAAGACCACAAGTGTTTCTAAAGCGCTCATTAAGTAATATATGTACCAATGCTTTTAACAAAATTATAGCTCATAATTGGTATGCAAATACAGATGTTCAATTTATATTAGATCCATATGTTGCTGCCACTTATTGTACATCCTATATGACAAAAGTTGATAAAACTATTACTGTAGAGTTAAAATCAATTTTACAAAAATGTATTGCAGAAAAAATAGATGCTAATTTAAGAATTTTGAAACTAGGAAATGCCTTTTTAAATGCCCAACAAATGTCAGCTCAGTTAGCAATACATCTTATTTTATCAATACCATTATATCATTGCTCTCGTTCATTTAGTTTTATAAATACATCACCATCACAAGAGCGTGCATTTATTTTAAAACCTCAAAACCAATTACTTAAATTAGATAAAGATTGCACAGAAGTTATGTGCAAATCTATTATAGATAAATACATTAATAGACCAAGTAATTTAGAAAACATATGTTTGGCTGCCTTTGTAGCAGACTATAACTATTATAAAAATAAAATCTCGATCCGAAAAAAGTCTAAAATAATAAGATTTGTTCATTACAATAAAATAAAAGATATAGAAAATTGGTGTCGTGAACAATTATTACTATATGTTCCTTTCAATGTATCTGAAGAGTCTCAAAAGATTGGAAAGGAAACATGGAAAGAAGCATATGACGAACAAGTAGAAATGGTTTCATGTAATCGAAAAAAATTTAACTACCAAATACAAAAAAATGCATTAGAAGATTGTGGTGATGAATGGATAGATCTTCAAGATTTTGCAAATGAATTGGTTTTATGTCAGGATTTTGATATTTGGAAAGATGCATCTATTGAAGAAACGGAATCGATTATAATGAGCATGAATACTGAAAAATATGACTTAGCTAGTGATATTTATATAAAACCAAAGTCTACAAATACGTACAAAAATACATCAGTAGATAACAATAATGTTTTGGAACTTATGAAAAATGACGAATATTTTGGAATACTAAGATCTCTTAATGAAGAGCAAAGATCAATTTATGATGATATAATGTATAGGAAAAGAACTTTTCCAAATGAATCATTATATTTGTTTCTTACTGGAGGTGCAGGATCAGGAAAAACATACACACTTCATGCCATAATTCAAGGATTGTTACGTATTTATCATAAAGACCTACATTCCAATCCGTTAAAAGCAAAAGCCTTACTTATGGCTTATACAGGAAAAGCAGCTTTTAATATCAATGGAACTACTATTCACTCAGCTTTACATATTCCTATCAATCAATCACTTGAAAATCTTAATAATTTATCTTCAGAAATGCTGAATAAATTAACAGATCAATATGAAGAATTGCGATTTATTGTACTTGATGAAGTATCACTAGTAGGTGCTTGAATGTTACATGCTATTGATCAACGACTTCGTTCAATTATGCATGTACAAAATAAAGTTTTTGGAGGTTTAGATGTTATAGTCACTGGTGATTTTTATCAAGCTCCTCCAGTAAGAGATAAATGGGTTTTTCAACAACTTGACTTTGGTCTTAATGCTATAGCTCCAAATTTTTGGCATCAATATATGAAATGCTACGAGCTACAAACCATTGTGCGTCAAAATGATCCCATATTTATAAATATATTAAATAGATTCCGAAAGGCAACTCATACAGTAGAAGATGTGGAATTCATAAATAATTTATGTTTGAAAAAACCTCCAGAAAGTTCAATAATTCCTTATTTATATTACACTAATACGGAAACATCTGCTCATAATAATAGAGAGTTTATGAAATCTACGGAACCTACATTTAATTTTGAAGCAATTGATATTCGACATCATTCACTACCATCAACATTTAAAATTCCAGACAATCCAAATAAAACTGCCGGACTTCAAACTACAATCAAAGTTAAAAAAAATATGTTGGTGGAACTCACCCACAATTATGCCACCTCAGATGGACTTGTTCATGGAGCAGATGGATTATTCAAAATAGCCACATCAATTAACAATAAAACATATGTATGGATAAAAATTTTCAATGAAAAAATTGGTAAAACTGCAAGGTTCGCAAATGCTCAATTATATGAAGATCAAAATGTAGATTCTACTTGGACTCCTATAGAGTTAGTTTCAAAAGAAATAAATCTTAGCAAGAATAACAAGTATCTTTTAACACGTATACAATTTCCTATTCAATTAGCTGCAGCACGAACAATTCATCGCTCACAAGGTTTATCATTGGATGATGTAGCTTTTAATCCAAGTAATATTAATAAACACGGATTAACTTATACAGCATTATCTCGTGTGCGTACCAAAGAAAAATTATATTTACTTGCTCCATTAACTATTTCCAATTTTCGTGTAGATGCATGTGTTACTGATGAAATGAACAGATTAAATTCAATTGCAAAATGGGAATTTCTTGTACCAAGATTACAAACAATGCGTCATTCACATATAATTATCCAGAGTATCAATATAAATTCATTACAAAAACATCACATTGATTATAAAAGTGATCATAATATGCAAGCAGCTCATATTTTATGTTTTCAAGAAACCAGAGTAGAACATGCAAATGAAATCATAAATTACATTGATACTTCTCGATATAAATATATACATGCTTATGATAAACACGGAATATTATTAATGTACGAAAATCGTATGACATGTGGATCTTGCAACATCGAAACATACAATGGTAGTGAATTTATTGCTGCTTCATTTAATTTGGGAACTCGAAATGCTATACATGTTATTACTATATATAGATCCCATTCAACCAAATTAAAAAAATTTCTAGAAATTCTACAACTACTGATATGTAAAGCACCAAACGAATGTCCAATTATTATTCTGGGAGATTTCAATGTTGATATTTTAGAAAATACAACCCAAAAATATGATGCTAATGAGATTTTAAATTATATGCATAACCATTGTTTACATCAAAAAATATTAACAAGTACTACAAAGAATAATTCTTTGATAGATCATATTTGGACAAACATCCCTGGAGTAGATGCTAAGTATGGAGTTACCGATGCATATTGGCCGGATTATCATAAACCTATATATTGTGCTTTTAAACTACCAACTACATTACCAAAGTTTTTAAAAAATTCAACCTCATTTCGTTTTATTTAAAAAAAAATACTTCAAGGAAAATAAAATAAGAAATGATCCATAATTTCTTCAATGATGGATATTTTGATTGGAAACAATCATAAATAATCTAAATATGGATTTTGTAATACGTACACTATATAAATATTAAAATTAAATTAAAATATGAAATGCTTATATCTAATCATGTTCAATCATATTTTAAACTATAGATTTGACTTTGAACATTAAATACCAGTTTACATACAAGATTAGAATTAAACATTAGGCATTGAACATTATACATAGAATAGATATCATGTTGTACATAATTACATACAACTTACATAAATTTTATTGCAATTATATTCAATGCAATTATTGAAAAGAAAAGAATATGTGAAAACAAATTTATAAAAAATGCCCCAAATACTAAATTCACCATGTTGTATTGAATAGGTCAATATATGATCTTGAAACTACAAATCGAGTGTAAAGACAGAGCCCTTACGGTCCTACCGTTTTCTTGTTTTTTTGTCCACTTTACCCCTATAGGACCAAGTGTCAAAAAGGGCCTTTTTGAAAGTTTGGTCTGCTTTACATGGTGTTAATTTATAACATTCATCTTTGAAGTTTTTACTATAGATGGGCATTACTAAAACCATAGTGGGAGAACAATTTTTTCCTAAATATGACATTTAATGGAAAATTTAGAAGGTTTTGAATTTCAAATGGGGTGAGCGGGTATGTCAAGCACCTCCAAAAACTTTTGCTAGGACACTCTATTGAATGTGAGATTTTCAATTCTAGCAAGCAATATTATTTTCCTTTCATATTGTCAAAAGAAAGTTCTTGTCTTTAGTGAAAAATAGCAAATTAATTAGTGTTGGACCAATCTCAGGATTTTGCAATACCTGCCAAGTACCATTATTAGATTTTTAATAGAATGTGATCTCGGTTAAATCCTATGTATCACAAAAATCAAAATTTTGCAATACGTGCCGAGTACCATTATTAGATTTTTAATAGAATGTGATCTCGGTTAAGTCCTATGTATCACAAAAAATCAAAATTTTGCAGACCTAGTATAAATATGAGTATCAATTTTTCAAAAATGAAGCTTCAATGTATCATGGTAGGTGGTACGAGTGGGGTATGCACATTAGTATGTATTGAATCGTAGTACAATCTAACCTTGATCATATCGCACTTGTTAATAGAACACCTTGATATTGTCACCCAAAACCTTGAAACTAATTTTCCTAGTTCAAAACTACCTTGTTAATATCCCTATCACCCTTGATAATATCACATTTTTTTTTCAAAATCCATAGTGAAAGTGTGACAATAACAAGTTACAGAGATGAATAAGTGCCATATGGATGACACACATACGGGCTTCTGTTCCGTCACCCTCGCTCCATGTGGACTCAACCTTCACTCTTGTAAATTATTCTTTTTGTAGAATTTGTAAACCCTTGCTGACGTCAACATGCCTTGCCTCTAAACCCTGCATGTCATCTCCATGTCGTTGAATGCTCCCTCCCACCCCTTCCCGCTTGTCCCCACACCTTGACTCAAAACCATGTTTATAGTAGCGGAATCCAAGACCAAATTCTCTCTCCCCGCAGCTCATGTCCCTTGCCGAGTTGTAGAGTACATCGTTGAATCCGCCCCTCGCTCCCTGTTTGTTGTTCCATGTTAGCAGAATTGCTCCCCGTCACTTGTTGTTCCCCAAGTTGCTCTCCCTTAGTCGATGTTCTCCAAATCGCTTTCCCTTGCTTCTTGTTGTCTTGTCAAGGCGCCACCTTAGCCTTGTTTTTTTCATTGATACTCATCTCATTTAGTCTTGGATGGTCATTAAAACTACTACAACGCGTACATGATGGGGTCTTTCCGAGAGACTTGAGCTAAAATTTGTCGAGTTCATTTCCAATATGTATAGGACATTGTGAGCCACTGCCGTGGCTCACAAATTAGTTTTAGGTGAAGAAACACAAACCCTCAAGTAATTTGGAAGTATCAAGTGATTGATGTTCAGTTATTTCACAAAGATAGAGTGAGTACATTTATCATGTAAGATTTATGTGTTGTAAATGGCCTATCCATGATTATGACCGGCCATGTATGTAATTGATGAAGTAGGATGAAATATAGTGGATGGAAGGTAGGAAGTAGTTAGGATTTGAGGGTGGCTTGCAAGGTCTGGTCTCTCTTCTCATTCTCTCTCTCTCTCTCCCATTTGTGTGTGTAGGTGTGTGTAGAAGTGTGTATGCAAGAAGATAGAAAGGTAGAGTTGGAGCTAGGAACAAAGAAGCCGTAACTTTGAATCAAGAGTACGGCTAGACTAGGAATAATTTGTAGTTGATATTTTGTAGGCATAAAACTACATAAGATCATAATTCTAAGGAGCTAAGGCTTGTGTGGTTTGGGTCACAACCTACGGAGTGACAAGCAATCAAAGAGTAGGGGGTCTACAGCCGTCACAATGTTTAAGCATCAACTTTCAAGAGCAAGATCACAGAGCTCGTAGCGAATCAAGACTTGAGACTTAAAGGATACAAACATTGTAAAGCTAGCTTTCTAAAGACACCAAGAACAAGGGATTTGGAAATGCAGCAAAGGATACACTGTAGCTTAGGCTTTAGAGGATCTGCTACCAATCCAAAACCAAAGCATCAGTTTTTGAAAGCAAGATCTCAAAGTTCGTGGCGAATTAGAAATTGAGATTTAGAGAAAGAAAACTATATGGAGTTACCTTTTGGCGGGCACCAAAACCAAGGTATTTTGCAAGAATGTGAAGAAGATATACCCCTCAAGGCACCAAGGATTTTGTTACCGAGATGTTTGGAAGCGCCAACTTTGAGTGCCAAGATCTTCTAGACTATTGCAAGCTTGGAGGCGAGCTTTGGAGGCTGAAGCACCTTAGATTCTCCAAGCTCACTTCATTCCAACCAAGCAGCAAGAATTGGCCGTCGTTCAACCATCAAGGGGTTAGTGGTCACGTTTAGTATCTAGTGGTTACATTGAAATTGGGTCGATTGTATTCCTTTTATATATTCTTATGAAAGTGATTATCTTGTTTGATATATTGTTGTATAATGAGTGTTGAACTTCTTCATAAGTTAAGTCCATTGCTTGGAGGTGGGTTAGGGTTCCGATTCTCAACCGGCCCAATTCTATAGCATTTTTGCCCTCATTAGTAGAATTGCTCATAAAAATTGGTGCGTCTGCCCGGAGAAAGTCATCTAACTTGTGGTACAAGTTTTGTGACTTTTTTTTAAAGGATATTTGAAGCTATGCATTTGGAAGCGACATTGGAGCTTGTGGAAGAGTTGACATGTTTGAATTGTTTTGTTTTGTTTTGTTTAATTTATTTTTTAATTGTGGATAGGCCGTTTTGTGGGTGTTGTTGCCCTTGTGATACTTAGCCTACAAACATTGCGTTCAAGGATGCCAAGAGGTTCTTCCACCATTGTTGGGTGGTGACTCTTTCATATTCGTTGTAGTTGCTCTTTATTATTAGGCGTTCTTTGTATGACGGTGAGGTCGAGTTAATAACCGGCGGGACCGTATTTGGTGTTTGAAATCGGGTGTGGCGGCACTGATGCCTCAACACCCCGAGAGATTGTGTATGTAGGTTGAACATACAAGTTGCACTTAATCCCGTCCATCAACATCTTTTGTGGTCCAACCATGTGATAACTTTAGGAATTTAGCAAAAAGAATTGTAAACCTCTCGTTAATCTGGAAACCCAAGCGGGGAATCAAATGTGGAGATGGGTGAAGCCGACTATGTAAGAACCGACACGAGGTTCTTAAATAATCTCTCCTTCCTCTCTATCTTTTTTTTTTTAAAGCACGGCTCTAGCTTTTGTTCGTCAAGACTCTCTAAGCTTTTGTAGGTCATTTTTTCCCTTACTCGTGTCTGACATTGATAGGTACCATAAAATTTTGAAATATTTGAACTCTCCAAGTTATTTGTTTCAAAAAATAAATTTAATGCACTCAGTTTAGACAAATATATAGAGCTTCTTTAGACATTTTTAGTTCATTAATCTCCTCTTGAATATTTCTAGGATATTCATATAGGCTTAACAACTCATTCATCTCATTTTCACGTATCCACTTACTTGCTAGTCCTATTAAAAGATCTATTTTGTCTTCAACTTTTTGTAGAAACTCTATGTCACTAAGACCAATGTTTTTATAAAGATTGATTTTGGTAATTAATGTACGTATTGTTTTTCTTTTTGAATTTATTGGACCCCAACAACCTAAATCATTCATAAATTCCATGCATTAAACAATAATGATGTCAGGTTTTTAGAATAAAATGTTTTTCCTTAGGTTCTTGTGATAGTGGTTCTAGTACCAATTCTCTTGGGTAATTAAATTTGAGTAATAAAATATTTATAAGTATTTATAGTATTTATAGTATTATAATATTGATTATTTATAGTAATTTATCTTTTACCTCCCTACAAGTTTGATTATTCTTTCCAATCTGCTCTATCTCTTTCCCTATAAGGTTGAACAATTTTGAATCATTGTATTTAATTTTTGCATAAACTAACCTCTTTAATCTAGTTCTTTGATCTTTGAATGATTCACTTGATGAACTCATTTTAAAATACATGACGCATCAAAATCCACTCTATCTGAACAACTAGCATCTTTTAATAAAAAAATCTGGATGATAAGTAGTAGTTTCAAAATTCCATGGACTATATTTCAAAATAAAAGTTTGTCTTCCAAATTTATAGCCGTTCCACCATCCTACCCCCTATGAATTATAGATTGGATTTGATATGTCAATCTACCTAATTAAGCAAAAAGAAATTGCAATTGATTCTTCAAGTACAAGGTGCTTTTTTTAACGATCAACTCCATAAAATCCTCACCTTTATTCCATACTCTGCTTAAAATTAATTGTTTAATTTCCAAAGGCAATTGTTCAAATTTTTCTCTAAACGGTTTATCAATTTTTGGATGAGTTCCAAAAAATTGAAAACCTTGACCATACTGGCCGCTCCATAAACATGATACAAAGCTCCAAATCAAATACAGTCCTCTCAAGAAAGCACACAAACTTTCTTCATCTATTTTCCACGGGAAAGACATACTTCACTCTTGTAGTCTCCCATGTACACTTTCGACAATCTATGCAACTTAATTTTTTTAAGTTTGTGATTAATGAGCCACTCATTTAGATAAATTATTAATTTAACCAAATTGTTAGCTTCCGTATACAATCAATATTATTAAAGAACAGTTTTTAAAATTAAAAACTACTTGACACTTGGCGGAACCATCTCCAACATGGTCGCCAAAAAAATGTACACCGTAAAATCCACACTTCCAAAACACCCAAGATTCACTCTTATTCCAAGTTTATTCTTCCGGGATGGTATGGCATCTAGTATTAAGTAGTTATGCTCTAATTACACTTAAAAAGCTAACCTCTATGGATTATCTCAAGATTATCTACCAATTGTTAGAGGATTCAAGGATTGTTACAAGCTACACTCTTTTAAGAATTGGATTCTCTCAAATGATGCCCAAGAAAAAGAGTGTGGGACAAGAGCCTTGCTCTTTGCCTTTGTTGTGTGTGCTCTCGACCTCCAACTCTATGCTACAATGGGGAAATGGATGCTATTTATTTCTTAATTCATTGCTTTTTGGTTCATTAATTATTTCCTTAACCCCTAAAAATCCTTGAAGCCAAAACGGCTTATTGCTATTTCGGGAATCCTAGATGAAGGGGTTAAAAATAATATTTTTTCCTAAGATTTTTAAGGGTCTTCTCTATACTACAAGGTGCTTGTGGAAAAAATTGCAAAGTCAAATTCCAATTTTTGAAGTTTAAAATGCAAATTTTCGTTTTTGAGCCCAAATCGGGCAGAATTTTTTTTTTATTTTCAACTTTTTTTTTAATTTGTTTTCAGAGAATTGGTTAATAATTCAATTCCTATTGAGATTCCCAAGTGACCCAAGTTCAAGCTTTCACCAATTTCACAAGGGCAACCTCCAAAAATTACGAGGCTAAGCTTCATAGATTTCTGTAATTTTCCAATATTTTCTTTCAAAATTTGTCAAAATTTGAGATTTAGGAATTTTTCAAACTTGTTTTTTCCCATAATTAAAAAACTTGTAGAGGTACCTTCTCACCGTTCATTTTTTCCAAAAACTAAATACGATTGACGAAATCCGTGTTTTTTCGAATCATTGTTTTTATACCTTCTTCTGGAAAAAAAAATTGCATGATGGTTCAAAAAGCCAAATGAGTCTCTAAAATTTTGCACGGGTGTACTTAACTTGGTTATCTACATGGAAAAAAATATGAGAAACTTTTTTGGGGTAACAATCATCAAGTCCCCCTTTGCACAAAGTAGACTATGTCTTCCAAACAATGCCCAAAAAAAAACTTGCACCAACTTTGAATGTTACGATCTCACAAATGGTGCAGATCCAACGGTTGAAATTTTATATGGTAGTATTGATAGTAGGTAGGTTTGAGATCCTACGGTTGCAACCACAAAAAGACATTGAAAAATTTGACCATACCTCAATTTCAACATGGTGGTAGAAAATCGCAGTTTTCGGTTTTGGAAGTCCCAAAAACGCTTGGATTTTTAGGGGTTAAAAACACACAAGGTTACCTCATGCAATAAGCTCCATCTTTATCACGTCTGTCTACTCGGATTACAATTTCCAAAGTAATTTTTGATCACACACGTTAATACTTCCACAATTTCACATGTTAGAATATAATTTGATGATTCTCGATTTGAATTATATTTCCAACTATATCTTCTTTAAACAAGTAAGATAATTCACCCAAGATCACTACTTGCCAAAAAAATTTACAAACTCTATCTAATTGCAAATCTTCATTATATTAATTATATTTTTACAATTGCAATTATTTAATAAAAAACAAATAATCTTATTTTTACACATTAATTCTTCAAGTATAATTCACTTATAATTATAGAATTTCTAAAATCCAAGTACACTTGATTCACAAAATGTTCTAATTTCTTTTAATGCCACTTATTTATGAGAATCAATAAGAATTTTTCATGTTCATTCACAATTTCAACAAACATCAACTTTTAGGATGTCCACCTAATTTAACATCAAGAATATTATCTAAATAATTACTCTTACAACACCATAAGAGTTTCTTGACTAGCTCGTCTTAAGCTAGGACGCACATTTCATCTTCATGTGGTGGCATTCTACTCAAACGCCTAGCTACTTATTCTAAGAATTTACGAAGAGTCATGCCTTTCTAAAAGGTTTCTTCTAAATTCTCCACAACTCTTCTAATCCCCTCTTAAAACCTTTTCATATAATCAAAGGTCATGACCTTTTCCAAAGATCTTACTATTATTCCTTCTACACTACTCCTAGTTCTTTTAAGATATTTTAACCTTTTTATTTATTTTAAAGGTTTAACTCAATTTTTTTGATCACTTAACTACTTTTAAGTATATTCTCAATCCTTTGAGCTATAAAAATTTGAAAAAGATAATTTTAAAATTTTGACTCTACAGGGCAGGTCAATTAGGGCCCAGGGGTAGGCTTGGTGGTGAGCGGGCCCGTACTTGATGACGTGGTCTTGGTCGAGCTTTTGGCTCATGTCGTCTAAACTGGCATGTAAGTTGACCGGTGTGCGGTTGCCTAATCAGGTTGGTAGCAAATTGGGAGCACGTTTAAAGTCCACCATCATGCTTTTGGCATTATTAACCGGGTTCCATTGGTATCCCGGTTCGCCTTCCACCATGGTAAAATCTCTTCTTGCTATCACTGGCAATTGTTTGTTCTCTTCCACTTCTTGCCATTCGCCCCACTCCAGCTCGAGTAAGCCACCTGATGGTCCTGTCTGGGAGCCGTACCTCGAGGACAAGTTCTACAAAGATTCATCCGTGACAACTTCCATACCATTCACATTCAATGTGTTTGATCCTTAGGCCATACTCTCCTCCTCCCTCCATGGATGGTGTTCACTTCCAGTTTCTCCGTGATCTTTGCGAAACCTATTTGTTTCCGTGGTGGGTGTTTATTCCCTAAGTCGCCTGGCCATGCGCCTTGTTGGTCACTGTCCATCAAAAATGCCTATCTTCTACGCCTGGTGGTCGTCTTCTAGTGTATACTTGGTTGGGTCGTCTTGCTAGCCGCTCCATTATCCGCTCCTCCCCTGGACGCCCAGGTAAAGATCAGAGATCTTCGTATCCTCTCTCTCTCCTCTAGTCCTTTCCTTGTCCTGCAATCTCCCCTATGCTACCCACTTTCTCTGTCCACTTATCCAGTTTGCACTACATCACCCTAGTTTAGATGCTATCTAGTGATTCGGATCCTTTTTCTGAAAGTTTTGTTTTTTTAAAATGCTACTTGTTGGCGAGTATTCGTTCTCATACTTTTGGTTTCGTTTTCTTAGTAGTAATTGTTTTCTATATATTTGTTGCTTCCTCCTAGATGATTATATGGTTTCAAAGCAATATTTCTGGGAACGTACTTTGCTTAGTGCACACCATCCCTCCTTCAGAGATGGAGCGGCCCACTGCTTGTGCAGACAAGAAGGGTGTCTCTGGAAGACGCGAGAGTTAGTTGGTCAGGTAGAGACCGAGTCCGAGCTGCCCCCGCTCGTTTTTGGTCTACAGTACTAACGGCCTTCAAGTCTTGAAAAACTAGTTAAGATTGTACTTGTAGATGGTGGTGTAGCTAGGCAAAGCTTAGTCAATGAAGACGCGCTCGGGATGGTCGGCATCACGTAGAGGCGCAACGTCGTGTCTTGAGCCGTGACTCGTGAGCGTGTGTGAGTAATGCGGAAGATAGGATGTGTAGCTACTGTGCAAGTCTTGCAACCATAGGACTGATGTCTCGCAGTATCCTGGTGCCGCCTGTGGAAGGTTGTGCTTTGGGTTGTGAGCTAAAGGGTTGTGGTAGTGGTGTAATATCTTCGTTGGAGCTCCGGGTATGTGAGTGCTTCACGTACGTTGGGGCAATCAAGCGAAGTGTAGAAGTCTTCGTCCTCCGAGTTCTCTTTGAGGTGGAGGAATGCAAAGCTTTGTTGTTGTGTTAGAAAAGGGCACTCGAATATGTGCTACACCGCTTGGGTGTGGCGATCCTTGTTGGGTGTAGCCATTTACGGCGCATAGGAAGAAACAAATCCGTGTCTACTAGTTGTGCCGCCCAATCATGGTGTGGGGATTGTGCTGATAGTGTTGCTAGGATCGGTTGCGAGGTTGTTGAGTTGAGAAGGCAAAGTGGTTGCGCACCACAGGATGGATTGTCACTCACCGAGGTGGTGGGTGCTAGCAAATAGGTGCCGAACACCTACTTGCCGGCTAGTCGAGTGAGTGTTGGATGTTGGTCTGTCGCGCAAAGCAATGAAGCGCCGAGGTGTGGAATGTGGGGCACTGGTGTTTTTGGAAGTGCGGCGTCGGGAGTTGTCAAGTAATATCACGGTTGCAAGCAGGAGTCTCTGGTCAAAGGCATAGATCCGTGGCTGCAAGCGGAGACTTATGCCAAAATTGGCACATTGTGGTATCAGTGATGGTATTGATTTGCGCTACCATCTACAGACCGGGTTGCATGCCGTCCACAATGCCTGAGTCAAGTCCTTCTACAATGATGCTCCCAGGGCTCTCTTTGCACCGTCCAAAATGTGGCAAAAACCCTAGGTCCCAATTCCAAACCCTAGTTGCCTACTTGTGGGCAAGATTCACATGGATCAAACTTGTGCATGGTTGCCAATGTTATTGGTAGATTGATCAACTAACATTTTTTCCAATCAAACCTAGAAGACCTCAAGAAATCCTAATCTACTCAAAGACTCTTATAAAACCTTGAATATGTTGGATTTTATTGGATAATTCATAGTTGGTATATTGCAAAACAACATCACTTGAAGATCTCCTTCTAACTTTTCTAATTCTCTTCTAAACCTAACCTTTGCTCCACCTCCAAGAACTGCGAGAGAGCAAAATTGAGATAGCAAAGTTCTTCCTAAAAGGTTTCAAAACCTCCAACTTCATCCATCCAATAGATGAGAGCTGACTAGGATGAACATTCATCCACCTAGTCAGCTCCATCATGTGGTGAACAACCAGGTGGCTCAAAAATTTACTACCTAGTCCCACATATCCTAGTTCTTGGTTTAACATTTGTTATTGGTTTAATCAATTGGAGACCAGAAAGATGGGTTAGATGATGGAAAGCATAGCGCACAACCGCTCCAACTAGTGCAAATCAATCCAACACTTCAATCAACCATGGCTCCCCAAAAATTAGTCTCATCGACCACATTCTAGTTCCTTCGTCGTTAAAGGATTTTTCACAATACCAAAGGCAAGAACTTTTTTCACAATATGAAAGGAAATAATATTATTGCTAGTAAAAAAAATCTCACATTTTATAGATTGTTCTAGTAAAAGTATCTGGAGTTGCCCAATGTGCCTACAATTCAGAAGTTTTTCTTTAACCCCTAAAGAACCAAAGTCCCCTTGCAAGACACTTTGAGTTTTAATTGAATCTCTCAATATCAAATTTTGGCATGATTTTTTATTGAATGGGCAACTCTTTAATAGCTTTTTGTTGATTTCTTGGAAGAAATCCGACTTATAGTTCAAAAGTTACAAACATTTTTCAATAACACATACAAGTAGTGAAGCGGTTTAGTGTGACATATAATAAATAGTGTAGCAAACCTTGATCAATTCTAAATTCAATAAAAATTCGATTTTTTTGTCTATTTAAAAAAAATGAAAATTTCTCTTAGAAAGGAAATGGAAATATTTGCATCTACATTGCAGATTTTTTAATTTCAAAGATATGGGAAGAATATGATATATGTAAAACTTGAAGTGTATTGTTAATTCTTATCACATAGTTGCATTACAAGATTTTTAAGGACACCTTCTACCCCTCTTCTACTTCTAAAATTTGGTGCACGTGTGCCTAATATGATCATTTTAAAGTTAAAATCAGAAAATCACAACCCGCAGTGCAAAACATTTCTGTAGGAGGTGGTCAAATTTTGTTGAAGGTGTTCAATATGACCTCAAGAAGAGTTCATGTCTCACTTCAAAGGCTAATATCTTTCAATCCATGCTATCATACTAAACAAAAAATTTACCACATACACTAGTACAATTTAGGTACAAGATTGTATGGTCAAATATGTAAAAAAATGTGTTTATTTGCATTTTTTTTAATGCATTAAAACTAGCAATTTCAGTGATGTTGGGTGCTAAAATGTCATGGTCCTTTTGGGGTTAAGATGGCATAACTTTTTGTCTACAGGTCCAATGAGAATAGCAATGATATCCCCATGTTCCATTTTGTCTTCTTCCATCTTTGTTCATGATTTTAAGAATTGAAAATAAAAATTGCAACCATGGGAATGTGCCCAAGATTTTCAAAAGCTCAGCGTAGAACTTTTTTCATCTATTGGTTAAAAATACAAAAATTAAAATTAAGTACTATTCATATGACAATCATCCACATCACCCTCTTGAGTATGAGACGTTAATAGGGCAAATGTTAATACCATATTTAAAAATATATCGTATGCAAATGTGACATTTTCATGAATATTGTGGTTTTTTCCAAAGAAAATAGTTGATATATAAGTAAATCCATAATTATTTATAGGTGTTTCAATATCATCCACAATTGCTCAAAAATTCCTTGTTGCTTTGAAATTTTTTGTTCTATCTATGAAGTTTAAACTTTTGATTTGAAGAGAAAAAAAATTTGGACACTTGGGATCAAGGTTGCTGTTCCTTATAGTTTTTCTTCACTCTTCGAACAACATTAGAACATCCTCCCTTTGTGATAGGTAATTAAGACTCTAAAAACTCATTCATAATTCAATTTGTGAATACTTGGGCATTTAAGGGTGAATCCCTAAATGCCTGAGCACTCATATATTTGATGCTTGATTTCTTATCAAAAGACATTCTTTTCATCAATTCATTTTTTGAAGGTTACATAGAGCATCCGCAACAGATGCCTTGCTAACTAGCACGGTAAAAGATATTGGTCGGGTTTGACTCTAGTCAGAGAGACAACTGGCCCTCTTCTTTGGGCGGGATGCGCAACGGTGAAAGTTACACCCTCAATTCCATAGAGTCAGAGAATCTTCTTGACAAGTGCTCTCGAGCGAGCACAACACAAATTGAATTTTTGCCTTGTCGGAGGTCTTTTTTGTGGGGCTCCGGTGACATCAAATTGCTTGAGCCAATGTCGTTATGGCAGATTATTGAGTTGTGACCCGTCCAATCACAAAACAACCATTTAACTGGGTGAAGAGTGTTGATGCTCTTATCTTATTGCAACTTGGACATGGAGGTGGTACAAATATTCTTAGCACTTTACCATAATTAGACATTGCATTTCTAAAGGTGATGTCTTCATTTTTAGTATGGGCATTTTAAGAGTTAATATCATGACAACTTGTAGAACAGAATATGGTAAGCCCCGTTGTAACCAACACCTAAAAAATTGGGGTATATCCAACCCACTTCCATCCCATTACAACCCATTCACCCATCCAAACGGAGGTTCACTTTTAGCCAAAGATCCCACACCTTTGGTCGGCGGTTATAGGAGGTACTTATTGGCGGCCACGAGCTAAGCACAACACCACAGCTTGGAGATCCATAACTAAATCACATTTCATTGGAAATTTCTGAAATCATTCGGGTTGAAATTGTATTTCCATTGGCTATCACAAAAAGAATAAATGTACAATTCTTTCCTCTCTCCATATATGCACATTGCTTAAGTTTCAACTTATTGTGGGGAATTTACCTTAGAATGTGACGTGGTCATGAGAGGCACAAAGTGGATGTCGTGGAACTATTGGGGGGGGGGGGTGGTTACCTAATAGCTGCCACCTACTAAAAATGGCAGCATAGTCTGAAAATTCATAAATAATTCACATTTCATCAGAAAAATATGAAATCACTTAGGTTGAAATTGTAATCCCATCGGCTAACACTAAAAAACAAATTAATGACTCTCCTCTCTCCATATATGCACATTGCTTATGGGTATTTACCTCTGAATGTGGCATGGATGTAGAGGCACAAAGTAGATGTCACGGATTTATTGAGGGGTACCTATTGACAGCCACCCACCAAACATGGCAGCATAGTTTGAAAATTCACAACTAATTCACATTTCATCGGAAAAATATGAAATCACTTGGGTTGAAATTGCAATTCCATCAATTATCACTAAAAAATAAACATATAATTCTCTCATGTGTATATGCACATTGTTATGGAGGGCTTTACCTTAGAATGTGACATGGACGTGCGAGGTGTGGAGTGGATGTCACGGAATTATTGAGGGGTACCTATTGGCAGTCATCCACCAAACATGGCAGCATAGTTTGAAAATTCATAACTAATTCACATTTCATCGGAAAAATATGAAATCACTTGGGTTGAAATTGTAATTCCATCGGCTATCACTGAAAAATAAACGTATAATTCTCTCCTGCGTATATGCACATTGCTTATGGGGGCTTTACCTTAGAATGTGACGTGGACGTGAGAGGCGCGGAGTGGATGTCACGGAACTGACTCCTTCAAACGCCCCAACATCACACACTTCGCAACTTCGCCGGCGCGTCTCGCTCATCACGGCTCTTCCACAGACCAGTATCCATGGCTCCCACGGACAGCCCGATGCTATGATCCCCGCATTTTCACACCAGATCCGCCATCGCCACAGCCATCGTTCTGGGCACAAACTTAGCCAACACATCCATCATGAGTGAGACACACAACCCCCCCAAGCTGCTTTTGCACAAGCCAAAGAAGGCTTCGCACCCTCCCGGTAGTAGTGCGCTCTCGGAAACGTCGTTTTGGGCATGTGGGTTGTTTACTTTCAGATCGTGCGTGATGGTTGGAGTTTAATGTGTGGGGGTGTGTTGGGATGGTAGGTGGTGAGATGGAGCAGGCGGTGAGAGCAGTGCCCGTGCAGCCTGCTGCTGCGGCTGTGCCCTTGAAGCCGCCGTTCTGGTACCGCTACAGGGCGGGCGTGGGCGCGCTTCTGCTCGTCAACCTCGGGATCGGAGGTTTGTAACCATTATTCTCTCGGAATTTCGGATGCGTGAGAGAGAGAGAGAGAAGTGCACATCTAGAAGTGTGCCAGTGTTGTGTTCTTTAAACCCTGATTCTGCATGGATCCATTGTTCCAAAAATAGGGTTTGAAAAATCCATGCAGAATTAGGGTTTAAGCGCTAGTTTTGATTTAGGGTTTAACACTGGTGAACCCTATCCGTGGATGTGTTCTTTAAACCCTAATTCTGCATGGATCCATTTCGCGAAATAGGGTTCAACCCTTTAACGCCGGGCTGGCTATGGCGCGGCCATCATTAGATAACACATTTCAGAATCTATTACGCTCATAGATGGTGGTCGCGCCATAGCCAGCCCGGCATTGAAGGGTTAAAGAATCCATGCAGAGATTAGGGTTTAATTCTAAAGAATTCAGGTTTAATTCTGAATCATTCAGGATTGGGGTTTAATTCTGAGAATCCATGCAGAGTTCGGATTTAAACCCTAATCCTGAATTTAAGGTTTAAACAGTTGGGTGAGCCCTATTCGTGGATGTGTTCTTTAAACCCTAATTCTGCATGGATCTTATTCGTGGATGGGGTCGTAAATCCTACGATCTAGCTGTTACATTGGGTTTGAGTATGGTTTTGAGACGTTCTGTGATCGGATTCCGATTAGTGAGAGTGGTTAGGGTATCTGGAGTTTGGATTTGAGGTGGCATATCCAAGTTTCAAATAGTGTCTCTGATGAACGAGCTCTTGCCTTTACGAGTTCGTTTTATTATGTGGAATGAGGTAGGTGTACCCTGATTAGTATCTCTGTTTGAATTTTAGCAGACAGGATTTCGTTGTTGGAGAACAATATTTAGGTTTAGGGTTTGCGAGGTCTTAAGACGTTCGTGGTAAATTGCGATCAGTGAGAGTTGTTATTGGGCTCTAAGTGACCCGGAATTCTGGGCATATCCTAGTTCGGAACAGCGTTTAAGCAGCTGGGTTTGGTACCCTGTTTAGAATTTCTTTCTGAATTTGATCAGAGAAAAAATTTCGTTATTTTAAATTTTAAATTTAGGGTTTGCGAGGTTTAGGTGCTTGAGCAATGCATTCTGGTTGTTGTTAGTCCACAAATATACAAACTGCTTGCTTAATTCTGTAATATTAGGTGCTAGAGTGATAAACCCACTGGAATGCACGTGTATTGTTCTTCATGGAGTTGATTCTGCTATTGGTCCACCAGGTCGGGTATTTGAATCAGTAATGTTGGATGTGCAGGGTACGTCTTGTCTCGTCCGAAGCCAGTTCTGGACACTCAGCTGAACAAAGGAACAGTTGCGCCCGAGCCTGAGAAGGCAAAAAGTGCTCCTGAGCAGGCACCTGCACCAGTTGTGGCGGCGGCTGTTGCAGCTCCAGAGTGGGCACCACCACCGAAGGTAATTGTTTCTGAGGAGGAGCAACGGCAGTTATTCCAATGGATTCTGCAAGAGAGGAGGAGGGTGAAGCCTCAGAACAAGGCAGAGAAGGCTAGGGTTGACCAAGAGAAGAAGATGCTGAAAGAGTTTCTGAGAGCAAGCCAGCTTCCTCTTCTTGTTTAGAGTTCATCTTTTCTGTACGATCTTACCCTCCAATTTTAGTAGCGTTTTTGCAACTGAACTGGTATGCCATCGTTTTTGAAGGTTTCCAAGCATGGTTCGCAGGTTATCCAAGAAAAGTAGAGAAAATTGAACCAACGTGGCACAGTCGCAATAAAAGAATGAGATCGTGTAGAGTCAGGATCGCTTAGATGATGGTCATGAGATGGACACTGCAAAGGATTCCGTCAGTTACCCTTTTGTTTTGCAATTTGTAACTACTTCGTAAATACTAGCATTCACTTTTTTGTTTTGAATCATTTCCGCTGCTTTGATTTGCGTCTGCCATATTCTGGAATTTCAGAGTTGTTCACAGTGCAGAAGCCAACTTGAGTTATGTAGGCCGTTTTTATTATGTACTTGTACCAGGCGTTACAGGAGCACTGGAAGCCATCATCTCTGCTAGAACAGGACTAAAGAATTGCAGTTTTGGATGGTCTATCGGTTTAGAGAAGTCTACTTCCGTGTGCAACACCTTCGCTCAATGATTTGTACCAATGAATAGCTTTTCTACAATCTATCACTGACCAACAGCTACAGTTCGATTTCGAATATCCGTGAGGAGATGATGAAGAGCCTTATTGCTGGCAAATATGCCGCCGCCCTCCACAGTGAAAGCTTCTTTGCCGTTGCAAACAAGATGTTCCAGAGCTGTTCCTTCCAGATCCGAAACCTGTCCTCCAGCTTCTGAAACACAAATAACTCCGGATGCGTGATCCCAAGCCTTGAGAGGCCTTGTGGGAGCCACTTGAAGCAGGAAGGCAGACACCCCACCAAGCGCAACTGCGAAGTACTTGCACAGACTTCCACAACAGAGTGCCAACACTTGCACGTCATCTTGCTTATTAGAAGCAAGTGCATGAGCCAGTGGCGATGTCGTCCAATCCTCATTATCTGAGATGCAAAACCAAGAATCAGTGCTGTCTACTCTACTCTGAATCATACCTCCATAATCTTCATTCAGGGGCTTCACCCAGCATCCTCCTCCTAAACTGGCAGCCATTATGAGCCCACGTTTATCATACGTCTCATCATCCTGTGATTCATAATAGAGCTTTGCCATCTGAATCACCGACCTGTCTGCAGAGTAGCGGATGGCTAAGTTTGGGCAACCCATGACGCCCAACACTAGCTTCCCATCAACAACCAAAGCAAGGCCCACCACATACAACGCATTCCCTCCCCTCAAAAAGCCCCGAGTTCCATCAATGGGATCCAAAACCCAGTAAGATTGCTCATCAGTGTCAGCCTTGGCGCCTCTGTCAATTGCATCTAGAACAGTCTCACAGTCCAACTCCCGGGAAACAAGTGGAGAGACAGCATCCACAATGGCCTCCACCAAAGCATCTGATTTCTCCTCATACTGAACACGCAGCACGCTTGCGTTCTCCTCGCTCACCAAAGGTATGCCAGGGAAAAGCCGCCCTAACTCCAAGCTGACAAGAGCTTGCACTCCGAAATCCGCCACCGTGACGGGCGTATTGTCCTTCTTGTCGAGCTGCCCCTCTCTTCCCTTCATGCTCGACCGGACAGAAGTGCATAACTGACAAGCTCGCTGCACCACATCTAGAGCCGCCTCGAGCTGCTTCTCATGGTGTGAGAATCCGCTCTGACACCTGATCCTTGAGAAATTAGACCGAAGTTGAAAACTCTGAAACTCTTTACAGAGAACCAACCCTCTCCGACCCAAATCCGACATGACCGCTACTGACGCCGTGGTGACCGAAACTCTCTCCTCACATACACATCTCCAATAACCTGGTTTCGGATATTCTCTATGTTACTCTCGTCAGCCTCTTCCCGCTCAAAACCTAATACAAATGCAGCAGACTCTTCGTATCAAACTGAATGCTACTGTTCTCGGATCGTCGTTCAAATTTCAGTGCAACGCGAGTTCCGGCAGCAAGTTAATCAGAATCTCTATATATAATAGGCGACAGTCTGTCCGTCCGCCGCTCCCGGTCACGTGACCTTTGGAATTGCCATTTGAATCAAATGTGCCTTTCGAATTGAATGTGAACTTTGAAAGAATCCTCCATATGTGCCCTTTGGAGGAATCCTTTGTAGGTATATATAGCACATAATGCATGTATAATGGGTTCATTTTATTTTTG
This sequence comes from Bryoerythrophyllum caledonicum, assembly GCA_963971425.1. Classification (NCBI taxonomy): domain Eukaryota; kingdom Viridiplantae; phylum Streptophyta; class Bryopsida; order Pottiales; family Pottiaceae; genus Bryoerythrophyllum; species Bryoerythrophyllum caledonicum. Next base: position 521,297 of record OZ020518.1, on the reverse strand, counting down.
CATTTACACATGTTCATTTCACTTGGGATAGCCCCGGTCAGTTGATGACAACGGGGAATGTACTTGATTCGATTTAGATTCGATTTGAGCTTATAGGTTTTAAAATACAAAACATACAAACGTAAATTTAACACACCACCCTCCACTCTACCCGTCAGGACGACGGGTACCAACCCTAGTAACTTACTAATTTGATACCGATCATCGTGTGATTCCCAAAGATCAATTTCTCATGAGTATGTATGCTCGGATAGTCGATGAATTCAGCGAGTGAGAAACTCCATTGTCTATATTGATAAGCAGATAATGTCCATTTTAGAGAGTTTGATCAATGAAACTACCAGATGCACACCGAGTCGTTCCTTCAACTTTTAGGTTAGTGATAAGCTCATTCTGGGTGACTGACATGGCTGCTGCACTTTTCTGTTCCGGCTTTAATTTTACAACATAACCACGAATTGAGGATGTCTGCCTAAATTTTTCACAACGAAGACACCGCGATACAGTCCAGGAATCAGATAAACTAATGATATTTCCCCAAAAGGACGCCAGTATCAAAGCACTCTACCGCCGTCCGGCGACTATGGCAGGCCAGCCATGAGCAGCGATGGCACGATGATACCGGCATTAACGCCCTGTAGGCAGTACCTGCAAATATCATCACTTTCCTTTAAAGACAAAACATGCTAATCAACACAAACTAGAGAACCAAACCCTCGCATTCACTCTGCTCCAACACGCAATAGCACCACATTCATACCACTCCTCATCGAGCAAACCAAAATACAAAAACACCACGCCATTGAAATTAGGGCTTTAGCTCCAAACCCTAGACCACAAAAACTGATAAAGAATCACTTCATCCTCCCAAAAAAAACTTCAGAAAATCCTCCAATCGATGAGAAGGAGAAACATCCACAAATATAGGGTTTGGAGCACCAAACCCTAAAACCACATCGCTTAGACAAAAAAACCAGTCAATCGATCCGAAGACTAAACATCACATGCGAGACGAGACACATTGTTGAAATAAGAGGGGGTTAGCCCGCAGACAGCATCAGAGCTCTTATTGATTGAAGAGCTAGCATAGCGGGCAGGCGTCACTGTGCTCACGGCCGCGTCCTGCTCGATGCGCCCCTGGTGCACCCCATTGCGTGCAGTCCCCCTTGCAGCCAAGCCAAGCGCGCCGCACTGGGGAGAGTGGATGCAGCGGCAGCAAAGGGCGGAAAGGCGATGGCGATGGTGCGGGCACAGAGCGAGCGCGGCCGCGACGAGCACTCAGATAAGATCAAGTAGTGTTGCTCGCGAATGCACTGCGCCGTTGTTTATAACAAAATTGGAGACGAAACCCCAAATCCGGCACTGCATCAAAACCCCAAAACCGGCACTTTATCGAAACCCCAAAACCGGCACTGCATCGAAACCCGTGACTTTTGAAGATTTGGGAATCTCAATTTGTGAAGATACATCACAAAAACCCGGGTCTTTGAATGATATTGTTCGCATATGAAAATCATATCGTTCCAAGGGGCCCTTGCGTCTAATATTTTATGTATGTCGAAATGATATTGTTTGAATCTTTTGAAAAAAATTATATCGTTACTATATAAAATTTGTATCACAAAGTTTCAATACAAGATTTAAACAAATGATATCTCAAATCCATATGAAAATAATTTTATAAAAATCTGATATGAAATTTTTGAACATCACAAAAATCTGAGGGTCTTTGAATGATATCGTTCGCATATGAAAATCATATTGTTCCAAGGGGCTCTTGGGTCTAATATTTTCTGTATGTCAAAATGATATCATTTGCATCTTTTGAAAAAAATTATATCGTTATTATGTAAAATTTGTATCACAAAGTTTCAATGCAAGATTTAAACAAATGATATCTCAAATCCATATGAAAATAATTTTATAGAAATCTGATAAGAAATTTTTGAAGGCACAATTAAAATCAATGAAATTGCAAAAGATTGGTTACAACAAATGAAATGAAACAGTAGTATTGAGCTCGACACCACCATATTCAATCCCACACCATTGTATACCGAACCCCCACTGTATATGGTACCCCCAATGTATACGGTCCTCCACCATAGTTGGTACTCCCACCATATTTGGTCCCACCCAGGTTCGAACTCAACTCATCTCTGTGCCTGCTTTGGGTCTCAATTCAGCTTGAAAACCCTATACGGGAAATTAAAAAAGGACCAGTAAACATCGCGACAAAACGTCGACAAGAAGACCGGCCCGAAGCCTCAGGAAACACCCACAAGGCGGGAAAGAACGTCACAAGACGACCATAGGGAAGGAAACCCCGAAACACGTCCAAGGAAAGAAAACAAACACAAGGATAGAGATCAAATCCAAGGACAACAAATAAGAACTAATCAGGTTCCAAGGGAAAAACCCCCTCCAATGGAAATAGATCCAATGACAACGCATCAGAGTCCTCCTAGGACGAAGAGAAGGGTTACGGAGCATCGGACTAACTGCCCAGCCTGAACACCCGAAGTCCCACCACTGCTAACAGGCCGACTACCATCTTCACGCTCATCGAGCCTCATCCGCGAAGACAGGAGCAGTCCCTCCTGCTCCAGCGCAACGAAAAACAAAGTACAAAAACGCGCCACAAGCGTTCCATTATCAAAGTCCTCTCTAGAGCCTGTCCAAAAGTTGGCATGACTACACAAGTCTTCCTCAGACTGCAGGGAATCAGGGAGATCACAAGAGACCTCCGACGAGCCACCTTCCACCCCGGAAGGGCCATCCCCTTCCGCCTCATCTCGCTCCAAGTCCCAAATAATACCATCCATGATTTCGCCAACAAGCCGCTCAGCTTCCTCCTCTCGCTCACCATCCGGCCACACCTGTCCACTCCGAACCCTGTGCTCCTCACCGCCCAGCTACGAATTCGGTCCTTGAACCGAGGGCTGAGAAAGGTAGGATCTGAACTGCCTGTATCTCAGGGCAAGATCGCAGGGGAACTCCCTGTGCGCACTATGTTCCATTTGAGAGACCCATCCCACAAACAGAACACTCCGCCTTGAGACCACGCCGCTCTAAATTCAGCCTCTTTCTTCTGTTGGTTTGATGATTTAACCTTCCGACCTGAGAAATGATTTAGCTCCTGCCAGGCCCCCATTCCAGCTTGCATCGTCTGCTGCCAGGCCTTGAAGAGCGCCACCCCAACATGAAATTCTCCACCTCTTAAGTCGAAAGCACACTTCTGGCACCATAATTGCCAAATAAGGCAATACCTTAGCACGTTCGATGGTTTTCTTTTAGGGTCTGAGACCACTGGCCCACCCGGACACTCAAACACACCGGTGAGCACTTCCCACCAAGTAACCAGGCGAGGTTGCAGTCCAGCTAACAGCCTCATACGGCGAACTTTATCCCACACCCCTTCAACCGCCGGGCACATGAAGAATGTGTACTCTGGAGTTTCAAAGGCTCTAAGGTTGTAGAGATTATAGATCTCGTCCTACCCTGGCATCTTCTTGTCTTTTTGCCATGCTGCCAAGGGCAAGCCTCCTTGGCACGTCAGCCAATTCATTGTCGACACCTTGCGCGGTGTCCATAGGTCCCAGAGATCCCCGTAGAATGTCTTGATTTGAATCCCTGAATATCCCCGCTCCTACATTAAGATTGTGTGTTTGAGAGACTTACCCTGTAGAGAGTTCAAAATCTTGTAATCCTTCTTCGTCGTGTACGAGAAGAAATGTCGAGCCTTGATATGCCCCGCCGGATCCCATTCCCACTCCTTGAGGTCGAGCTGTAGTTCTTCCACCTGTCCCTGATCAAAAGTAAATAGTTGCCAGCCTCCCGGAATGGGCTCTGGTGGATTAAAGGAAATGAATCCATCCTCCGGGCTTTTGAGAAGAGTTCGAGCCCTGGTCAGCGGCCAGACTGTCAACGGGATCGGTGCCTCTCTCGTTACCAGGACCAGCTCGTCAGAATTCGACTGGCGTTGATAGACATCAACAAAAATAATCCCTTCCCCCGTAATCTTACTACCTGGAAAAAATCCTGAGGCAAACCCAGCAAGTGAACTATCGACGTCCACCATTCTTTCTCCTTGATCGCTTCGTGTTGCGACGGATCCTAGGGTAGGGACGAAATGATTTCCTCACGTAAAACAAGAACATTGCGGGAACTTGTAAGTCTGTATAGCTCCACTGGAGCCACCCACCTAACCTCTTCTTGACTCCACAGATGCTTCACCCTCGTAATCCCCTTCTACGACCACCTGCGAAGAATCCCGGTCTTTGTCTCTCCTCAACACTACCCTTGGATATTCTTCACTGCCGAATTCATGAAAATTGGCTGTCTCAAAATTTCAGCCCTGTTGGATGATGGTTTCCTTGATACTCCAAGTCTAACTTGTATCCATGCAGTCCATATACCTCGCCATAGGGGAGATCCCTGGTTAGCAACCACCTTCGTTGAAAGCAGCCATTCCGGGGTGGAAGCCCAGACTCCGCCGGCTTTCATCTGCAACCTCCGTACCCTATGCTGGAGCAATTTCTTCCACGGTTCCGGCCCTTGGGACAACCCCCTCACCACCATTTTGGCAAACAGGGCTGAGGCCTGTGCCGCAGGGTCAAAAATTTTGATCCCTCCCAGCGCCATGGGAAGTACCGCCGAATTCTACGCTACGCTGGCCCTAGCCTTCTTAGAAGGATCCCCTGACCATACATAGTTTCTAACTAGCGCTCGCGCCTTGTTAAAAATACCTCTATCCACATCTACTCCACTAGCTACATACCATATTGAAGCTAAAACTACATGATTGCAGACTAGAATGCGGGCTGCCATTGATAGTGGTTTCTTAGACCACATCGATAACTTGGATCGCACTTGTTGCATTATCTTGTTATTTTTCTCGCGCTAGTGCATGTTGAACCCCACCGGGAATCCAAGGTTCATGGTTGTTGTTCCTGGTTCCAACTACCTAAGACCTCTTTCTTCACCGAACTCCCAATCCCTGGAACTCTCCGATGCACAGATAGCAAGCGACTTGGACATGTTCACCTTCGCTCCTGCAACCTCGCAGAATAAGTCGAGCACCTTAAACGCCCTCTCTAGATTTTCCTTAGAGCCTAACAAGTATATCGTTGAGTCATCAACGAAGAAAGCTTCGTGCAGCTTCGACTGGTTAGGGAGAGTCAGTCCTTCTATCCCGCACGTCAGATCGCTTAGCATCAGCCCAAGTACGTCCTGAACAAACATGTAGAAGTAGGTGCCATAGGACAGCCCTGCCGAACCCCCTTTCCATCCGAAATTCCTCGCTCCTTTGGCCGTTGACAAGCACCAATGTACGGGCTCCTTCATAAAACGCCCCTGTCTGTAGTACCCATTCCTGTGAAAAACCCATCCTCGTCATCGTTTCCTGGAGGAATTTCCCATTCACTATGTCGTACGTTTTTTCGAAGTCAATCATGAGGATGATGAGGTCTTGGTTTGTTTTTTCAGCATATTCCATAGCTTCATAAGCCATGAATACATTATCAAGAATGCACCGATTTTGCACAAAGCCTGTTTGAGAGGTCTTGATCCACCTTAGGAGAAAGTTCTGCATCCTGAGTGCCATAGCTTTTGCCATAGTCTTGTATGACGATTGCAAAACTGAAATCGGCCAAAAGTTGGACATCTGTGATTGCGATCCTCCTTTGGACACCAACGATTGGAGCCCCGTGTTGAGGCTATGATGGAGCTCTCCTGCAGCCAGGGCACCCTCCATCTGCTCTAGAAACTTCTCCCCTAACTCATCCCAACATTCCTTCAGAACTTCCGAAGGAATGCCATCTACTCCTGCCGCCTTGAAGCTAGGGAGCGTTTTAACAGCCTCTTCTAATTCCTCGTTGGAGAACGGTTTAAGTAGGAGAGCGTTCTGCTCTGTGGTAACCACACGCTTGACGCTGCGTAAACAGATCTCCTTCGCCCTGACACATCCCTCCAATAAGGGGTCCTGTCTGTAGAGCTGCTTGTAGTACCCCTGAGCGAAGTTGAGTATCTCCTCCTGGGTTCTGAGTGAACGACCTTCGTCCATTAGTTCCCTGATCCTCGTCTTCGGTTTGTGGGAATTGTGGAAGCTAAAAAATTCCGTCGTACATTTGTCCCCAAACCTCGCCCACGTAGCTCCATATTTCATCTTCTTCCACTCCATTTTCTCCATCCTAACCGCCTCCAAAATCTATTGGGCAGAGTTCAGTTGATCCCAAGCTTCATGGTCCTCCTAGTCAACACGTAGCCTTTCCTCCGCTTCACGTACTCCCTCGAATTGCTCCTTCTATCGCCTCCGCCCTTCCTTAATCCTGAACCTCGAGATAGCTGACACTTTCTTCCCCAGCGCAACTAGTCCTTGGGTGCACTGTTCACCTCAAAACCTGGGAAGATGTCCTGTCCACCCCACTCTGCCAAGCCTGCACCAAATGTAATCTCGTATCCTCCTGCTTGAGCAGTGCTCGGTTGAGGTGGACCACCTTAGGAGCTCTGAAGAAAGGTTTAAGGTAAACCTGCAAGAATATGGGAGAGTGATCCGAAAGGTAGAGCATCGCTAGCCACACTCCGCATCTCCCTCCTAATTCCTGTAAAACTGTATTGGCGTAGAACCTGTCTATCCGAGACCATAAGGGTTTCGGCTTACGCCGCGTCCAAGTGTCCCTCTTCTTACTTAGTATTCTAAAGCTCCATGTCAGAAAAACATCCTCTACTCCTAACAAGAGTGCAAAATTTGCCCACGTATACTGCTCCCTCTCTCCCATAGACTGTTTGAAGTAATTAGAACTTCAATCCTCCTTGAACTCCACCATATTAAAATCCCCAGCCACAATCCAATTTGCCATCGGAAAGGGATGTGACGCTAGGTGATTCCAGAGTTGAGCTCTCCCTCCTGTGTGATTTGGTGCATAAACGTTGAGAACTCCAAATCGTACTCCATCCACTTCAAGCAGCACATACTGAACGCGGCTCTCCACCACTACTCCTGAGTCTACCACGCAATGTGCTAGTTGTCTCCCTAGTAGGATACATGTGCCTCCCTTAAAATGTCCTCCTACCGCCGAGAAGTTTGCCACATTCCACATACTGAAGCCGCATTTGAAGTCCATCTGCTTCGTCAACTTTATGCAGTCCATTTCCCCGAAATGGTGCTCTTGTAACAAGATCACCGTTGGCTGAGGATTAGCACGGGCAAAGAAATTCTTCAGCTCGCACCTCTTCCGCACTCCACTAATGCCTTGCCCTAGGGCCCTGACATTAAAGGATGCTACTACTAATTTTTGTACTGTCATCCTTCTATGCTGACGAAAGCAACTCTCGGGGACACACGTTCCTGAGACTTTGGCACCTTCAAAGGCCGTGGTGGTGGGGAGCTATCCTTAGGATAGATCAAATCCCCGACCACCGATCTAATGTTAGCTTCCGGAGACCCCTTCATAAGTACTACCTGCCCTAGCTCCGGGTTTGAAGAAAGTGATGAAATGTATTCATTGTCCAGCTTCGTCCAAGTAAAGTTCCCCGGGCATGAAAGTGTTACCTCCTTGATCTGGGTAGGGATAAAGCCGAGCATTACGCAGTGAGCCACTTCCCTCCCGTCACTAATCCGATGGTACCTCCAGTTCGCCTCATCTCAATGTTTGAGCGGGGTTGGTTTCGAGCGTGCGTTTACCAGAATCTCCCGCAACGCCACTGCTCCCTCGTTAGTAATATGTGTGAGAACCTCAACTGCGTCCCTGTCTCCCCTAGCTACCTTGAAGAATCCGAAGCTGCTTAAAAGCCGCAGCTTTGTTGGACGCATCACCAAGCGGTCCCTTCTTCTGAAGAATGTAAAAGTTTGTGTCCAGTTGACCCGTCGTCTTAGGCATAGATGTCGTGAGCACTGGGAAGATCCTCATTTGGAGATTCAAGTTTCCCTCGGGATGAACCATCCCTGCTGCCTTGAAAAAGTTAAGCGGCAGGGTTGATGTCATGTATCCCCTTCGCTTTGCAATATCCCGCTCCTCCGGAACCATCGGCTGAAGGACCTTTGGCATGGGCCAGAAGAATTTACCCTCCGTCTACCACACAAATTTGTTTTTTTCCAGCATTTCTTGACTGAACGAGGAATTCGGCCACTCTTGTGTCTCCATACCTGGAACCTCGTCATTGCGCAGGTACGGCGGTGTCTTTGGAATAACCTCCTGTGCTGATTTCTCCGAGGACAAATCCCCTCCTGTCTTGGTCCCTTCCACAGTTGAGACTGCTAAAACTCCTTTGATCTTCTCCCTTTCTGCCACCGAGTGTGATGCAGGTATCATCTGTGGTAACAAGGAGAACCTCTTCGGACCAAAAGACATTAAGCTCTCCTTCTTAAGACGTGTATTCCCGCTTGCCAACTTGCTGACGAGTTGGGGTGATCTCGGAGTCACACTCATTTGGGGTTTAGGTGATGAGCCCTTCTCCGCAGTTGTCACTCATGCCCTCACAACCTCCTGCACCTGTGTATGGGAATCCCTTCTCTCACTAACCTTGTCCTCTGCATCTCGAAGCACCTTCTCCCCCTCCGCACTGCCTTTATTGGGGGACTTCTTGTCGTCCTGTCCTTGGGGTTTTCCCCCTTTGATTGCTGGTTGAGAACGTTCTATTCCGCCCTGAGTATCCGTCCTGTCCTCCCTCTCTTTCTCTTTCATGGGTCCCACCCCATCGTGACTTTTGACTTCATCGGATTTCCTCCTAGCCTCGTGGGATAGAATATACGGATTACTCTTGGTAATCTCCGCGTAAGACATCAGAGGGATTTTCCCCTTCGTCCCCTGTTGGTGAGTCGGAAAATCCTTCGTACCTTGAGCATTCAGTGTCTCTACTTGATGTAGTATACTCCCTGTTTTAAGGGCATGTTTTTCCACATGTCCCTTAGAAGAGGTGGCGTGCTTGGACCATGCTCTGTCCTTAGAAGAGGGTTCCAGTGACCCCTTGCCGGACCGTTCCTCCACAACCTGTGATCGTGGTAAGTTGTTAAGATCCTTCTGCCAAACTAGGGCCGCTAACTCTTTTTGCACCTTCTTCGCTAAATTGATATTCTTGTTAATTACAAGTTGGTACTCCTTCTTCCGCCTCGCTGAAGTAGCCTTGTCTCTTTCTATTTCTTGACTGCTCTCTCCTACTTTGTGTGCTCCTGTGTCCGAATGATGTGTCTTCCGCCCATGCTCTCCTTGACGTGGGACCCATTGTTCCCGATGTTTCCTTGTGGAAACTGTTTCCTGGTATTGATGTGATTTGTTCCTCCTCCCTTCATCCCTTTCCTGAAATGTCCTCCCTGTCCCCACCTCATCATTCTTCCGCACCTGACGCCCACCTGCCTTCCTCTTCTTTTGAGTGCATTGTTTAACCAAGTGTCCGGTTGCCTTACCTCTGAGGCACTGATCTGGTCTTCCAGAATAGATGACCTTGTGTTCTGTAAATGCTCCACTTCTCTTGCCCGGAAGGTGGATGACAATCGAACGCTTTTCCACTTCCTTGACCAAGATTCTGATTTTCGGTCCCGCTGTCTTCCCTCTGTAAGAGTCCAACAAATCTATCGACAATATTGTCCCCAGATCCTCTCCTATTAGCCTGAGTCCCTCCTCATTCCGAAGCCACGCAGGAAGCCCAAGAATCTGCATTCCAATTGGGAATTGGATCTGTGCAAAGGTCTCTTCTTTTTCCGGGGAAAAATCTGCATCCCATGGCAAGATCGTCACCTCCCTCCCTACGAAAAATAGGGTTTCCGTGAGCGCCTGCTGAACTCCTTCCTCCGTGCTGAAACTTGCTTCAAAGAAGTTGTTCCCCAATTGAAATACTCCTAGCAACAATTCGTGTAAATGGGTCTTTGCCCAATCCTCCAACGTTTTGAACCCATTACCTGAAATCGGCAGATGTCCGATTACGATCTTAGCAAAGGCCGCCGCTCTAAGAGCTTCGTACCTTGTCTTCTTCTCCCCCGTAAACTCCATCACCAGAACCCCCTCACCACATGTCGGCTTAGCTGCTTGCTTCGGAGTCCCTTGTAGAGCCTCCGCCGCCTACGCAAACGCCTCACTTAGAACCTATGGTTCACACCCCTCTCTGGTCCCCACGTCCGCATCCTCTGTGTCCATATCGTTGTCACACGTTTTGGCTTCAAAAAGGCCTCCACGCCCAATTTCCGACATGCTTCCTTTACACTGAGATTATGCGGCCTCGAAAACCATCGTGAGTGAGATCTACATAACTGCAGTAGAACCATGCAACTAACTACAGTACCCCAATCCTCGTTGTGCTGAGTAAGTTCCTCGAAAAAACGCTAAACCCCAATTAGGGTTAGCGCCGCCATAGCCCTACTCCTGGCCCTCCGCTCTCAAGTCTCAATTCAGCTACTATCACCATCGATGCATACCCATGCGCAGATTCCATTCTCTATCGGGACATAGACCAGCTGCAGGTCTGACACATGATACCAAAAAGGAGGATTCTCTACTTAACCCCTAACAACCCAAGCCATTTTTCCTCAAGAAACACTCCAAACCTACCACTACCAAAAAGTAGCAAGAACATTTAATTTTGAAGTAAAATTTTGGTCATTTAACCTTAGGATCTCAAAGTAGACATCTATATAAAGTCACCATATTTTTTAGGCTACAATCCACCGCACGGATTGAAAGATTATAGTGTTTGAAATTTAAAAAATGGCTCATTCTTTTCCCTGCATTAAGTGGATCAGCACGCTTTAACTTCACTTGGTATCAAATTTTTGCACTACATAAGGTCTAAATTTTTTACAATTGTGTTTAATATGATGTTAGTTGCCGACACACCAATTTTTAGGCATAGAAAAGGAGTGTAGCATATTCAAAACACTTGTGCAAGAAGCGGAGGTTGAAATTTTTTGGAAAGTTTCTATTTCACGAATTATTTTTTTGTGAACTCAATATATTTTAGAATGATAATCCAAATGACTGATAAGAAGGATTTCACCACATGTTGTGGTCAAAAAAATATAAAGTGGAAAATTTGAAGATCTCTAGGTTTTATGTAGAAAATAATGTTTTTTTTTCCCCCTTGCTTGAAATGTGTGAAAATGTTTGACATGAGTAAAAATGCTCTTTTTTCACCACAGACTAGAATTTTTTTTAAATCTTAAAATAAGGTGTTACTCTTTATATGTACAAAAAATCTTAATGTCAATAGAAATTTTTAGCAAACTGCCCGAACTTCCCAAACTCCCCATATTGACCTTCAAATGGTGATAACTTTTGAATCGTGAATTCAAAAAAAAATATTAAAATATCCCCACAAAGCTCTTACAAGGGAAAATCTAGTCTGAAATTTTCATAAGACAATGATTTATTTTCGAATTTTTGGTACCTGCCCAAAATCCAAAATGTACCATGTGGGTACACTTGGGCTTTTAGGGGTTAACTCCTAAAGGACCGTCATAATTTCACACCAAAAACATTTCAAAGTCACTGAATTTAGTGTAATGAGTATGAAAGAAAACAAATATTTTTATTTCCAATTTTAATGATAAGATCTCAACTAACCCCTAAAATTCCTTGACAATTTCACACCAAAACCTTTATCAAACTACCTCTCTAAGATGCACAATTGCAAGACTGATTGAAAAAAAAATTTACTACTTCCAACCATTATTAAGATCTTCAACTTAACTACTACAAGGTGACACTCAAAAAATTTCATAAACTTTGACCATACGGATTGTAAGATACATGCATTTGAAAAGTGCAGTGTGGTTTTTTCTTCCCGGCTTGAACAGGGTCAACATACTTTGACTCAAGATATATGCATACTTTTCCATTACACATTGCATAAAATTTATGGATATATGTTCTACCTTGTGTTAGGTCATTGCACACAAAAAAATCACAAGCAATGGAGGTCTTTTGGATAAGGAAAGAAACTTGCAATGGCAAAGATATAGAAACTAGCCATTTTCTTAGGAAAGTAAGTTTATTCTCTAAGTAGAAAAATGTTTTAAAATCCGAATGGTAGATAGAAGTATCATGCGTAATTTCATCAACAGAAAAAAAATATTTCTTCATGAAAAATGAAACCTTAATTTCTATGCATTTTCAAGTAAAAACGATGAAGGTTGCTAAGAACTTTCCTTCATTGCTACCCACCACCAAAAAGTACACTATTTAGCTTTCTATTGGTACCATTCAAGCTCAACAGTAGTATTGTCCAGCCCTACAATACCCTGCCCTCCTTGCCCGCTCTGACCGCCCTCCCCGTTTCAAACTTTGAACCTCAATAACTTTAGTTTTGTGTATTTGTTTCAAGAATTTGTTTTTCCACAAATCTATTATTTAAACACATCTATGATAAAAAATTTGAAGATTCATGACCTACATTGACACCGATGTAAGCTACTTAAAATCACTAGAAGCCACCTTGGAACTTTTTTGCATTTTGGGGTTAATACTCATTAAATTTTATGTGGAAAAGAAGTTTCTTTGGTACCTTGCCTAACAATTTATGCCAACGTGTGAAAATGTTTGTCTTTGGTTCATATGTTATTATTCACTAAAGATAAAAAAATACTTTTCACTAAAGACATAATCTTTGTATGGTAGTTGTATCAAAGGGGCCAATAAGGATTATATGAACTCCAGATGGTTTTTACATCAGTTTAACCATTGAGGATATCCTTGATGTTTTGGACTCTTGACAGTAAAATTTGGTCAAAATGCTGATAAAAAAGTTGATTGAGAATTTGTGAAATGGTGAGGAAAAAATTAGTTTCTCACAATTGATCATGATCTACATTATAATTTTTTTCACACATAAAAAGAAATGATGTTATTGGTAGGACATAGACGTTGAAGGCTTCAAAATACATTGTAACATATTATGGTTCTATTTTTATGTAAATATTGTACTTGTATATGAAATCTATATATTTCCCATATTGTTTTTGTATACAAAATACTCTATTCAGTATTTATATTGTTTCTGTATATGAAATACTTTAAATGCATATCATATCAAGTTTAACATATACAAATACTATATAACATTTTTATGTACACTATATTGTATTTTGGTATATATATTTACAATATAAAGTTTTTTTCACATAAAATATGTATAAATTTTTAGATATATCACAATCATATCAATTTTATATAGAATTTGTATCAAAAGTCAAAACATATAAATTTTATATTGCAATTTTATGATATGAATTCGAGAGGTATCAAGATGATATCGTTTGCACTAAGTTTTTGTACACGTTGTGTAAAATCATCACATGCAAGTTGAATATGATTTTTTTCATATAAAGAATATATATTTTTAAAATTATAGCGAGGGTCAGGGATTTTCCTGATGTAAATGAGTTTATCCCTTTAACGCCTACCTGGACTATGAGAGTTGGGAAAATCTACGGCTGTAATAGATTAGATTGAACATCATGTACACTTTGTGTACACTTCAGCATGACCCCACTTCCTGGAAAGCTAAAGCTTGCATGGATTGGAGATTGGAGAGATCCATTGGAAAGCTAATAAGAAGCTCGAAATGCGTTCAAAGGACATGAGAGACAATGGCTAGTTGTGGAAAGAGTTAGAAGAGAAAAAACATGAAAACAACCCTATCAAGGACTCGTAGGCGTTAAAGGATTAATTATTAAATGTCAGTCGGGAACCATATATCTAGGTATGTATTTTATTATGTAGAATGAAAAAAAAATGTATTAAAGTTTAGCAAGACTTACAACTTCGGATTGAAGATTCTTGAACTAATGTCTTTCAATATCTGAACCTCATCAAGTTAATACACAAAACCATACATGTGTAATATTGTGGCCACTGATAGGTAGTTATGACATTTGAGGATTAACTAGTTGTTGGTGGCCATAGTAACATGGTGTTATGTTAAACCCCTTGATCCTTAGACGTCATAAGGTGCCACAAGTGGCCAGAGTATTCTACATGTATGGTGTTGTATTTTAACGTGATAAGGTTCTGATGCTCAAATGTTTCCAGATGGAAGATGTCAATTGAGAAATCTTTAATCCAAAGGTGTAAGTCTTGTTGAACCTTACTACTTTTTTGTATTCAATAGAGTAAAATATGTGCATGTATATATGGTTCTCAACTATTGTCTAAGGGCTAAGGTAGATGTCACTATTCTTGTTAGTTTATGTTATGTAACATATTTATAAAAATTTCTCTACCTAAAAAAAATAATATTCACACTTAGATATTTGAGTGCATGGCTCAAATTCATTTTTCATGTGAGAAATGTTTTATTATGATTTTCTTATGAATTATTGAAGGTAATGTTTGTAGACCTCTATAATTGTTAGTAGAGTACACCATTCTTGTTCTCATATAATCCGCTAATCATTTTTCATCATTCTGATAATGCTTTTGTTCATAATCAAGTACAAGGTGATTGGGTTACAAGGTAGATGAATTTATAGGAGATTGCTATATATTCTACATGGAAATGGTATCCTCTACTTTATTTGTAAAGTAAATCAACATATCATGAATTTTGACTTCTCTTTTTGTCTTTAATAACTATAAGTAGCCCTCATTGTTCTATAACGGAAGGAAAATGGCAGCTTAAATTCATGGTAGAATATAACCGAAAAAGAAAAAGATAGCTAAGACGACTAAGACGACTTGAACTACTTTTTTTGAAGATTCATATCCACAAAGTTCTCCCATTCCTAATAAGGATTTTAATTGAGATAAGGTAGAGGCACCCAATTCCGATCACTTAAGCCAATTGGGGACTCAAATGACATTGTATGTCAAAAACATTATGTAGAAAGGTGCGGAATTAGGAATGAAACTCAACAAAAAAATTTCAAATTTAATCTCAAAGATTTGTAATTGATATAGAATTGAAAAGCCCAAAAACCACCGGAGCCCATAATCAATTGAGGCAAGGCCACCAATGAGAGCTCAATTGAGGTGGAGCAACCCAGAATTGCACACTTCATGACCCAATGCTGATAATGATTGGAGTTTTCAGATTTTGGATTATCGGTTTTGGGTTGCTTCATGCACCATTTCCATGCACCATTCCATGCATGCTCTACTGATCCGAATTGGGTGGCCGATTGAAATTGGGTGCCTCTACCTTACATTGTACCACCAAGCTCCTCTACCAGCTCCTCCACCACCAAGCTCTTCTATCCCCCAAGTTGCTTTCAAGAGTAAACAAGTAATGATAATAAAAGAAAATAACTGGTAACTTATCGAAACTTTTGGTGACTTTACCAATAATTGTAAAGCAAGAGAGCTTTCTGATCGCCTTATTTTTTTAATGACATTGATTCTTGGAATGTAAGAATTGATGCTCTAAATAAGTAAGTATTTGTAATGCTACGTGGAATGTTCAAAACTATTTATTGATAAATATATTAGAAAGAGTTAAGGTTTTTTTTAACTATCTTCAAAACAATTAATGATGTGATAGTATTGACATCGTATGAAGCAATTATGCATCTATATGATGTCCTACAACCTTATATTCATGAATAAGTGCTAGTTTTTATTTGAAATGATGATATTAATAATAAGTAAAATTACAAGTAAATTTTATAATATTAAACAATTTGTAACACATTTGTAACTGGGTATAATTGTTTGTATAATTGTAACATTAGTGGATAAAATGTAGTGGTTTTTAATATCATCATAAATGTATGTTGGATCAATCCGTAAAGAGACAAAGTTCAAGGGTGGGTTTTTACAAATCTTAGGCAAGTTCATGTGATTACATTTTATATTTTCAATTCTTGAAATTTTGTATGAAAGGTGGAAAAAGGTTGAAGCTACATAGAAATATAAATATCTATACTCATTGGACATACATGCACAATTGGTAATGGCTTCACTTAGATCAATTCCTAAAAAAGCCAGAAGCTTCAAAATACACTATATTGTATGGAGATATGTTCTTGCTACATATTTTTCTACCATGACCCGAAACTAAGTCCAAAATTATCCTATATTGCTAGAAACAAGTGCATGCATGAAAAACCCTCATGAATTGCATCTACACACAATATTGGATGAAAATGTGGTTTTTCCATATGTGGGGGACATTTCCAATTATACGTAAACCAAATTTTGGTCTTGTTGTTACTTAACCTCTAAAGACCGAAAGTCCCCAAATGGGCTTTTGGAGATCTGAGGCACGTTTCTATGGTTGTAATTAACATTCCGAGTTTTAAAATTTGAATATAGATGCAAGAAAATAAAGCTATGGGAAATATTAGTTTGATTTCCATTGGACCCTGTAGAAACATAGTTATGTCTTCTCAAAAAAGTAATTGTCAACGGCGGGACACGATGACAAGGAAAAGATTTAACACTTGTTTGGACAAAACAAATTTGAGTTCCTTAGTTTTCAACTTCAAGAAGAAGCATGAACCTTGGTTTTAACCTTTTCTCGAGAACCAAAATTGGCATTTCCATTCAACTTGTCATTGTTGATATATCCAAGTCAATGATGCTATCACAAGGTGAGATGAGACCTAACGCTATACACAATGACACTAAAGTACACGAGGGTAATTTTGGAATTCCATTTTACACAAGAATAAATCAATAAAAAGTCAAGATGTGGTTTGATGATTTTTGAACCTCTCTCCATTGGACGGGTTTTTTTTTTTAATATGCTAGTACTTCTAAGGATTGGTGTACAAGGAACCAACATCATGTACAATATTATGGTATAAAATCTAGAACTTTTGTATTACATAACTTTGACACCAAATCAAGTCAAATTTTGTTGATCATTTTGTTGCAGGAAAGAAGTTTTTTTTCTTCTTCACTTCAAACTCTTCAACCTCTAAAGTTCTTCAAAATTTTGAATCCAATCTCATAGAAAACTTGCTAGTCTCAATGCATTCAATACAAAATGCAAATAAATGCATTCTATACATATCTAACCGTAGGAACTTATACTAGGATTGTACAAGTGTGTGTAGTAAAAATTCTTGTTAGTCTCACTGCACGGATTGAAAAATATAAGCCTTTGAAATGAGGCATAAACCTTTTTTGAGGTCATACAAAATATCTTCAGCAAACTTTGACCACCTTCTATGGCAAATGTTTGCACTAGGGGCAATGAATTTATGATTTTAATTAAAATAATATCATGTTAGGCACATGTGCACCAAATTTAGGAGTACAAGAGGGGTAGAAGATGTCCTTAAAAATCTTGCAATGCAACTATGTGCCTAGAATTAACGATACTCTAACAAGTTTTGATTATAACATTTCCTTTTCATATTTTTGAAACTCAAACATCTCCACGGTAGACGCAAAGATTTCCATTTTCTTTGCAAAAGGAATTTTTAATTTAAAAATTGAACCAACACTCGAATTTCCATTTTAAAATTTTGAATTTTTTAACGTTTTGTTACTTTATTTGTTATAGGTCAAATTAATAGTTGCAAAATGAATTCTTATCGGCGGCTGGTTGATGCTTTTCTTCATTTGCAATTTTCAAATGGCCATACACACTCAAAAGTTGTTCAAATAAAAAATATGAGGTGTTTCTTGACATCTAAATTTTTCGTCGATGTCAAAGAACACCTCATATGCCCAATTTGGATAGTATATGAGTGAGTTATGCTCTTCAAAAGAGTGCTGATAAGATACTTTGGCAGCTCTCGGTCAACATCCAACCATTATTTTTGGGCCTTTTTTTTTCCACGTTTAGTTTCATATTTGTTTGCACTATTTGTATATGTCACTCAAAATTGTTTATAACTTTGAGTTGTAAGTCAGATTTCTTCAAAAATAATGTCAACAAAAAGCAAATAAAAAGTTGCCCGTTCAATAAAAAATCTAAAAAATCATGCCTTTGAGATTGAGGGACTCAATCAAATTTCAAATTGTCCCCCAATGGAACAATTGTCCTTTAGAAAAAAATCATTCAATCCTTACGGTCAAAGATTATAATTTTTTTTGAGCATGTGGTTTCAGTACTTTATGTTAAAGCTCTTACAATTGGAGATGGGAATAATTTTTTTTCCTTTTCACTCTTGGCACCAAAATGAACTATTTTGTAGTGTTTTTGGTGAGAAATAACCAAGGAATTTAGGAATGAAGGGTTAAACAAACGGGTATAATGTAGTAACGGGTTTAATGTAGTATGGGGCCCCACAAAGGCCTTGTTGTATGGGGCCCCACAAAGCCCTTGGGGGAGATGACATGTTGCTTGTCTCTAAGGCAATTAGTGTAGGGAAGCACTCAATGTAGAAAAGCGTTTACCCTTGAGAGGGGGGAGTAGTTCTATTACACTAGCCTATGTCCCGTGGCCAAATGCTTAGTGAAAAGAATGAACAAACACTATATTCACGCCGGTCTCTTTCGGAGACTGGAGTTCTTCTTCTTCTATTCCTATCACATGTTCATGTGGACAAAAGTACCATAGGATACCAATCAAAATGGCGTTTTTGCAGTCCAAGGGGAAAGAATTTCACTACTGCCAACTTTGACACTCTTCTAAGGGCTAAGAAATTAATAATTTATCATGGAGTTTTTGACACTCTTCTAAGGGCTTAGAAATTGATAATTTATTATGGAGTTTTTGGCACAAGATCATCTCTATGTTGACAAAAAGAATGCAAGATTTCAAAGTGAGAAGAAGAATATAAAAAGATATTCAATATCTACCAACATGTGCAACTATAAGAAACAATTTTGAATATATTTTTTTGTATTCATCTTCTGTCCTTGAAATTTGGCACACATGTTATCAACATAGTGATAATCTTGTGCCAAAGTTTTGATAGTAAGGTAAACATTTTCCAGTCCTAAAGAGGGTGTTGAAGTTGGCAGTAGTGAAATGGTTTCTCCAATTGTTTCTCACAACTACACATGTTGGTAGATTTTGATTTTTTTACTTATATTTATTTTTTGGAACTTTTGCACTTGAAATTAAGCACACATGTAATCAACATAGAGATGGTCTCATGCCAAAAATTTCATGGGCAAAACAACAAATTCAATCTTTGGTAGGATGTCACCCTTGTCATGAGTGAATTTTTTCTCACATCTACACATGTTGGTAGATTTCAAATATCTTTCATTATGTAAATCTTTTGGAATAGAAATTTTGCGCACATATTCTCATCATAGAGGTGACCTTGTGCCAAACATTTCATGGTCCAAGAACAATTTTCCAACCCTAGGGAGGGTGTCAAAGTTGGCAATAATAAAATTTGTTTCCCTGGCAATTCAAAAACTCCATTATGATCGGTACCCTACCGTACAGTGACAAGAACAACCAGGCAGTCTACGTTATTCACGCAAGACTCATCCAGAGGCCGGAGTTCTTACTACTAAGGTATGCCTCCCCATAACCAACTAAAACCCATAGCCAACGCCTATAAAATTGGGGTATATCCAACCCTCTTCCATCCCATTACCACCAACTAAGCTCCAATTGGAGGTCTGCTGTTAGTTAAGACCCTTACTTTTGGCCATTTGTTATGGCCTAGGGTACCTATTGCTGGCCACCCACTAAACATGGCGGCACAATTTGAAAATTCATAACTAATTCAGTTTTCATCAAAAAAAATATGAAATCACTTGGGTTGGAATTGTAATTCTATCCAAATTGTAATTCTATCTAAAAAAAAGAAAGTATAACCATCTCCTCTCTCCATATATGCACATTCCTTAACTTGTCGGTTTTAGGGGGGTTACCTTACTCATACAACAATTCATGATGCTATCAGATTTTCATAGAAAAACAACCGTGTACTATTGGAATTTGGAAGTCATCATTAGCTGAAGTACAACATAAGAAGGAGGGTTGATTTGAAGGATCCCACACGAGTTTATTCTTTTTTTATTAAGCTTTTTGTCTTTCTTCACCATGTTTAATTTGCTCCTGCACAACACATGCAACAGGAAATTAATGTTGTGTCAAAGGAGGGCCCGCTGGGCTGTCATTCTCTGTGACAAAACTGAGGAGGAGATATCATGTGATATCATGATCAGTCACCACTTAACTTAGTACCAACAATTAAAACCTGAAAGCTGGCCAACATACAGCTCCGTGCTCCCCACAGTACTTCATTGATCTGAAATGCAAAATCCCCATCGAGTTCAATTTGAACTTACTGCATCTAGTTCATCAGATTACTCATCAATAATGTACATATATTCTCACTTGAAAGTCTTCACGAAGTAATTACGGACATCCATGGGACCCATGGTTAGATAGGTGGATACCCGGTCATCTAATGCACAAGCGTAAGTTTTCTCAGTCAAAGTTAGCCTTCTTCTGCCAACTATGATAAGGTTGGATGACCTATAACCACCAACTTAAGCTTGATGACCTATTTATAGCATTTGTATACGTGGTAAGACATTTTTTGGGAATTCAAAATAGGATTTCATGAATATTGCAATTGTCGTGACCATTTATTTCTTCATATTGAAATTGCTACAAATTTTCAAAGTGGATAGTAAGCCGTGACCCGTTCCTCGACATACAAAACTCTCTATTTCCACACTAAGTTGTACTAACAACCACTTTTGCATTGACTAAAAATCGGCAGCTTTGAACCAATTATGAACTGACACCCAATCATATCTGACTTCCTAAAATTTTGGAAATGGGGTGGGTCTGTGGTGGTTTTGGTCCACTTTAGCTTGTCCGTTTTGGGGTTCGTGGTGGTTATAGGTCATCCAACCTTACCCTACGCAATGCCCAGTTTAATTGATTTGCAATGAAGAATGTTAAGAAAATGTGGAAAATTCAAGAGATTCGTCTAGGTGATACCGATGCAATGCCTAATGATACCTAGGTGATACATGTGTAATACAAAGGTAATACCAGTGTAAAGCCTATGGGATGCTTTGTGTAATACCTAGGTGATACTCATTGTGTTTGAATGCCTACGGAAGGGAAAATTCATTATTTCGTCTAATTCATTATTTCGGCTACTAGGTGCCAAAACTGACCCGAATGTATGTCACCACGACAAGAGGTTGCTTTTGCCGCGAAAGATGGGTTTGTTTTACTATCATTTGCAGTCTCTATAGTCATGATGAATGTAGTAAACATTGGAAAGGGCACTGCTGACAGGCCCATGGGCATGATTAGGAAAATTTCATCCACGTACTTATGGAGTCAAACAACTCAAATGCAAACAGCATGACTGGGACTTAATTTGCCAGGAAAACATATACTAAAATAGACTGTCATGTAATCTTACACAATGTGTTGTAAATTCTTGCCACTTTGGACAACTCTCCTTATTGAATTAATTATGTTCAAAAGCAACCACGGCGTATGGAATTTGAGGCAAGGATGGTATGCTGGAGAAGATGACAAGACGATAAAATGCACTCATGTTTTATTCAAGTTGGTATTTTCTAGAGGACAAGTTTCTTGTCCAAGGCGTTGGAGTTGCCTAAAGAAACCTTACGGTTGAAGACTCCCCTCCTAAAAAAGATTGCCGTGTCATTTTTTCATCCATGTGCAAAGGCAATCCACTAATGGACTCTTCACCATAGTCTAAATCTTCTCCAGAGGAGAGTCTCACTCTTATCCAATCATATTCTAAAATTTCCCTTGAGTTTCTTGACCAATGGCCTTCTCCTCCATAGCGTAAAACAACCCTTTGTTTGGGCCAAGGAGGAATGACCCCCTAGTTGCCCGCCGTGGGAATGGATGGGGAGTCACCCTCTTCCCCAGTCTCACAACAACCATATCGTAGGGTGTGGGGTTCATGAACCAAACTTTAGGGTTTAGGTGTTCAAGGTTTATTATCAATTTTTAGGGTTTAAGATCTAAGTGGGATTGTAGAAAGAGGCAGGAAAATAGAATTGCAAGAATGGTGCTTGGGTAATGGGATGACCCCATCCATCTCCGCCCATCCTGTTGAGGCCCTTAGTTTGAGGCAAGCTAAAACAATTACGAGTCATGATCACGCAGAAAGACACGTTGTAAGTTACAAGTTACCATTATTAATGACATTACACCTCTTAGATGGAAAGTTGACCTCCTTATTATCATCGTCGCAGGAGCTAGAGCTACTACCTCTATCCCCTCTATGAAAAGTCTAGAAAAAACATTCAATATCCCCATCAACCCAATCAAAAAGACATTCACAAAAATTAACACCATTGCTATTCAACATGCAATGTCCATACTCCTACACAAATAAAAAATTGAAAATAACCAATCTCTTCCAAAATTATATGATACCCTTTAAAAACTCTCCAAAGCACACATTCAACCTTTACAAATCATCTCTTCGAATTGAGCCTTGTGACTCTTATTAGTTCTTGGTCCTTGGTCACTGGTTACTTGTCACTGGCTACTCGTTAAACAGTGTCTACCCTCGAAAGGGAGGAGTAATCCCATACTACTAAACCTATGTTTGCTGGACATTGATTTAGTGGTGGAACAAACAAACACTTTATTCACTAGGGGACTTGAGTTCTTCTTATTATTATTACAAGTTTATACCATACCATTGAAGTCATTCCGTAAAACTACTGTTAGTGACCTGGACCCTGGTGCAATTAGAGTCAAGAAGATTCACACGCCAAAAATCACATGGAATCAAATCCAATGCTGGCCTGTACACAAGCTTTCACCTTCTCAAGTGCTTCACCATCATGACTGTGACTATGCAACTCCACCGCATGAAAAGAAACCAAGTTGGGTATTATGGATTTGTCCTTGATAAACTCCTCGAGAACCAAGCAGAAAAAACAAAGAGAGAACAAAAATACATCAACCCCTCCAACTTACCTACAATCATCTGCTTTTGTATGTTGTACACTGTAAAATGGAAAAGGATTCATTGCTGTTGTTCTAAATGATCAGTTTTTACATTTAAAAAAAACTCAAAATTTCTTTTAATTATAATTATGATCTTTTTGAAAAATGGAACTTGCGATTAGATTTTTCCAACAACCAGAGAGAAGAGAGCCAACCTCTCCATTTTCATCAGATACTTTAGGATAATTTTAAACGGGTGAATGATCCAATTTTAGTGATTAGAGACTCTAATGGATTCTTTTGCCAATGGTGCCCATTTCAACCAAGTTTCACATTACATGTGTAGGTTGAAGAATACGATATCCCTGCGATTATCGCACTGAGAATGTGAATCATACGATGGTACTTAGATAGTAGGCATCAGAATTTCAGTAGGATACAAAAAAGGTCAACAATGCCAGTGTAATAATATTTAGGTATGACTACTCACCATCAACTTTCAAGGGGGTCAAGGTTTCATACAACCACCCCAAGGCCAATGATCCAACTCCATGGCAGTGCCTACAACAGGGAAAAGCATTCCCACCAGGTGCAAGAAAATGCAAATGCAAAAGTGAGAGTGGAAGCCACACATTCCTTTGCACGAAAGGGTTTAAGGTATACCCCCATGACTGACTAATTAAGCAATGTGCATATAAAGCGAACCCAAATAATGATACTTTTATTTTTCCAGTGATAGCCAATAGAATTACAATCTCAACCCAAGTGATTTCATATTTTTCCAATGAGATGTGAAATTGTTATGAATTTTCAAAGTGGTCAGCCATGCTAAGCCTAATTCTGCCACTATGTACCCCCCATTAGCGCCGACCAAAAGTAAGGGGTCTCGACCAATAGTAAGCCTTAATTTGGAGCTGACAAAGGGTGAATGGGTGGAAATGGGGTGGAATTGGGACCAAATATAGAGTGGCAGTGATGGGAAGGTGGCGGTGATGAGTTGGACTAGCTTAACCCTTCAACGCCTAAGCGGACCATGAGAGCCTGGGAGAATATACTAACGAAATAGATTAGGTTGAACATCATCTACAAAGTAGGTACATTTGAGCAGGTACACAGTAGGTACACTTCACGGAAACCATTGTAGTTTCCTAATGCTTGCATGGATTGGAGAACGGAGAGATCCGTTGGAAAGGTTACGAGAAGCTAAAATGTGTTCAAAGGACGTGAGAGACAATGGGTAATT
Organism: Bryoerythrophyllum caledonicum; assembly: GCA_963971425.1. Taxonomy (NCBI): domain Eukaryota; kingdom Viridiplantae; phylum Streptophyta; class Bryopsida; order Pottiales; family Pottiaceae; genus Bryoerythrophyllum; species Bryoerythrophyllum caledonicum. The sequence goes on along the minus strand of OZ020518.1, from coordinate 497,302 downwards.
GTAGAATAAGCCAGAAGAGAAAAAGCACCAAATTCGACCCACTGAGGGCCTCGTAGTTGTTACAAGGTTACATTATCTTTTTACAAAGTTGAGTTTCAAACATGACAGAATGTGCAATGAAGAGATTGCACAAATCTCTTTTGAACATTGCAATGCACAAGGTGATGAAACATTAATCCTGACATTCACTCTTTTACGTTAGGCTGGCTATGGTTGGTGGAGAATAATAGGTGATATTCTGTAAAATCTATTACACTTGTAGATTTGACCACCAACCATAGCCAACCCGGAATCGCACAAATACCTACGATTCAAATACACATACTTAGAAAATTAAACCCACAAATACTTACATATGAAAACCTACAAATACTTACATATGAAAACCTACAAATACTTACATATCAGAACCCAAAAATACTTAAAACCCACAACCACTTACATTCTTCGTGAATTTTGTAAAACCAAACATGATTTTAATACCACACCAAAACAGGTAGGATGAATCCCCATAGCCGCCACTTCGCCCAAATCCGATGCTTTACCCAAAAACTATACAATTCGGAGATTACACAGTGCAGAATGTAGCACCGTGGTAGATAACGACCCCCATTTTTCGAAAGATATGTACCAGAAGTGTAGAGAATGCCCTGGTTTTTGGGGCGTCCACCCTGCCAAACGCCAGGCTCCCTCTGCCAAACGCCAGACTTCCAGAGGACCAAGAGGCTCATTTCGATAAACACCCGCTCGATATCCGCCGATAGCAGTGCAATACCTGCGTCGTAGGGGGGGTGATACTGCTCCAATACCCGCCTCATACTCAGGTACCGAACCTGTACAATGGGCCCCGGCTCCTTGTGTGTTGACGTCTCTCTCGTTTGCGACGTCGCCTGCGCGCCTCAACAGCTCTCTAGCTCATCGCCATAACTCTTCTCCTAGAACAGAGCGCGCGCGCGCGCGCGAGAGACGAGCGAGAGGCAGACAGACAGACAGCGCACCTGCTTTCACCACCTGCATTGCTACAGGCATGTCGACGTTCTTTCATGCTGTACTTTGAGGGCTCTAGGGAGTAGTGAAGGCGGCGAGGAGTGGGGGAGGACGGCGACGACGGAGCTTAGCTGCTGCAGGTGCGTGCGCAGTTATGGTTAGTTGTCGGAGTTTCCTTGTGCGCCTAGGATGATGGAAGAGGAGGTGACTCGTATTCTTTGTACTAGCACTTGTTTTTTGGTTGTTTTGGAAAGGTTTTTGCATTGCTAGCGATGAGAGAGAAGAAGAGAGATGTTCTCGGGATGTCTAGGGACGTGGCGTTTTTGGTTTGCTTCATTCGTTTGGCGAGAGGAATAAGAGAGAACGGAGTGCTGTAGGTTTTCCATAAGAACTAGTCTGTTTGTGTGAAGGCTATGTCTACTTGGAGTAGAAGCTGTTTTCCGCAGTTTCTAAGAAGCTTCTTGGTTTTTTCTGATCGGTCGGCGTGCGAGAGCTTGCTGTTGCTTGCAATGTCGGGTCAGTGTGATGAGCGTAGCAGTATATTGCGACTCGCAAGTCTTCACGTGCTAATGTTGTCTGCACTCTCGTCAACGTTGAGTATTTGTTGATCCTAACATTGGCTAGAATGACGGTGCACCCTAATGTAGAACACTTGTTAGACTAATGGAAGTTGACGATTCTGCTGAATTTGGAGGCTGCAGGTCTCTTCCGCGTCTGGCGTATCATGCTGGTTTCGTCCACGTTTCTTTTTAAACTCATTAACGGTTGCCTAAATATCTTGGGAGTAGACGACTGACCAAGTGAAGGTTGCTCATCTAATGGTGTAGGCACAAGCCTGGTCGATGAACCATCCGGCGAGCTGTTGAAATAGATATTTGGTTCAACATCCCTATTCTTAACAGGTTGGAGAAAGGAAAATCTCTCTGCTGGGACTATCGAAACTTCGGCTCGCAAAGGATATCGGAAATACGTAATTTCAAGATCGTCGGAGCTGAAATTTTTCAGAGAATCGTAGGGAGAATGAAAACTCTGGCCATGGACTTAGGATGAGATACTTCAGATAAACGTTTTTTAAAAAGCAACTAGAGGAAGTTGCAGGATACTGTGCGATATCTACCCCCAACGGATGTTCCATGGAATCCAGGAATGTGCTGGTGGTTATCTCGGCAAGATGTTCACAACATAGACCTCGGGAGGTTTTCTTTTCTTTCCAAGAGAAACAATGAAGGCTCTCACTGTGTAGAGGAGCGCAACTCATGGCTCCTCGATGTAGATTTCAAAAAAGTATAGTGCGCGACACAAGCCTTAGTGGAATTCCGTCACATAGCTTCCATTTTGGTGGGGCTACTTGAATGGACATTAACGGGAGGCACTTGAGGAAAGGCGGCAGTTCAGTATCCTGGAATTATGCCCAATTTTCAGGCGGAAATCACGTTGCGAGACTGAGGTAGAACTTGAACTCACAGCAGAACGGATGGGAAGCATAGCAGAGGAGGTTCAAGGGAGAACTCTTGAAGACTGGTGAGAGCCACCATGCGCTGCAATGCCTGCGCATATGCAGGGTTGCTAGCTGTGCTGCTCGTGGCTTCCGACACATTCATGCTTGGGCATGGTATAGTACCATCTCCACTTATTCTCTTTCTTCGCCATAGACAGTTAATAGCTCTGAGAGATAATGGAATGCTTATAGCTGTAAGAGATAATTGCTTATGTATTCTACTGCAACATTAACTGTCCCGATGTGAGGATGCTCTGTTGCAGCAACAAGGCACAAGAGAACATACTGCAGATTAGAAAACATACTGCTAAGAGCACAGCGCTCGCACTCAAAGTTAGTACCGCCATGGCGCCTGGATATGGGATTAAATAGCCAACTTATGGAAAGAGCTTATTATATCCTCAATGAATGATCACAGGGGTCAAGTATGCTCTAGTTACAAATGGTGGACTCTTACAAGGTTCAATGAACGGAGAGTCTAACTTGTGCCATAATTTGAGTATGGCACAAAGATTTAGGTATCTGAAGAAAAACTCACTAATGAGTATCTTTCCGAGTAATTGCTTAAATATATGTCAGTATGTTAGTTCCCACTTGCATCATGCAATTTCGTCGTTGTTCCTTAAACGAAAACGCGCACGCAGGCATCCTGTAAACTTAAATATTTAAGCTGTTTTGCATACCTTTCTGATAAGTTCACTGAGAACTAACAATTCGAATTGCAATGCGCAGCGGCTTTGCCATGTCCTGTCATGGGTAAACCCACTCATCGAATTTTACCTTTAACCCAGACCTCTGGGTCAGACACTCCATGCATTCCATCTACTGATGGTTTGCCCTCGAGTAGTTTTGCGATGCACGCTCAAGCGTCTGGAGTAGTGTATCAGCAACCTGCCGTAGCACCTCAGGATCTGAACTTGAAATCGCAAGATTCCCCTCAAGAAGCTTCTCCAGGAGGAAACCTGGATCCAAATCGGGCGAGGAAAAAGCGACCGATAGAAGTTCCAGCTCCTTCTCCAAGAATACGAGGACATCATCATCACAGGCAGAGAGGTCAGATGGTGGGAAGAATAGCCACATCTAGTTTGAATGATTTCCGTGTCATTTGAATCACACTTTGGCATTATAAGTTTAACTGATGCCGAATTATCTCAAACAGCTTCTTCGTGCTTGTAAGTTTTTCATTTTTTTGTCTGGGAGAAAGTGACAAAATGGATCGTGTAGCACTCAAATCTGTAGCAACTTTACTGATAAGGGTGTTGCTTTAAAATGGATTGTAACAGCACCTGCTCCTGCGCCTGGTCCAGTGTTCGCCCCGGTACCACCAATAATCATTGCCCCACCTCCAAACAATACTCAAGGTATGGAGTTCAATTCTATTATGCACTGGTAGATGTGTAGGGATCTCACAGAATTCACTGAAGATGAATGGCATGACAAAGGTACTGCATACACAAGGAACCGCAGATCATGCTGAAACATTTTAATCTATCACACAGATTGCAAAGAATGTGACGACGGCTACACCAGTGCGCCAGCGGGTGCTCCTTGTGGATGTGTTATACCAATGACTGCTAAATTGCAATTAGCAATCAGCCTCGAGAAGCTATTTCCGTTGGTTGCTGAATTGGCTAAGGAACTCGCGAATAGTCTATTCTTGCAACCAAGCCAAGTGCGAATCATGGGGGCGAATGCAGTTGCTCAGTTCCAGGACAAGACAGACGTGACTGCCCAGTTTGTTCCCTTGTCAGAGGCATTTGACAATACAACTGCAGTGCTTCTGGCTTCACAAATCTGGGATCGCAATTTGAAACTTAATGAGACCCTCTTTGGCCATTACCTGGTCATTACGGTAAAATATCCAGGTAACAGCTTCATAAACAGCAGCTCGCGGCACATTCATGTCCTAGAACTTGAGTTCTCGAAGAGTTTAGTATATTTCTGCTTTTAGTGCTTGATTTTCGTTACCAATAGTCCTCTCATGATCCTAATTCTTTTTTTATTCAATCACTGCCCTTCCTATGCGTGAACTTGTTTTGTAGGCCTTCCTCCACCTCCACCTTCTCAAGCAGAGCCTGACTCTGCCCTCCCACCAATTGGTAACGGAGGGAATGCTCAGCGGCCGATTGGAGTGAACCTCAATAACGTGAGTCATAAGATGAGTAGTGCAAAAATTGCTGTGATTGCTTTAGCATCAACTATGGGCGCGGTGATCTGTCTCGGTGTGATCTGGTTAGTGATGCTGAAGTGCAATAGTCGAGTTCAGTCTCTTGAAAAGGCCAGTACAGAGCTCGTCTATCCTTCTGCCCCCAGACGCTCTGCACGCTCAGGTACTTTTCTTCTCTTTCGTGACTTTTATACCGAAATTGTTTAGTGGACGGTTCCAATTTCTTGCAAGCTGATTTGAATGCATCCATCATTAAGGTAACCGCCTTTCACAACAAGATGCGATGTGACTGAAGCTTGGGGAAAGTTTTGATTCTATTCGATGGCAGAAAGTTCTGAGTCATTGTGCTTCAACCTTATGTCAAGCTCAGTGGTGTCCTCTACTTTTTGTCCATCAAAGCCTTAGTGCATCCAGATTAGCTGTTTCTGTAAAAACGAATCAGGAGAAAGTTCATGGTATGACAAAGTGATATATGCTCAGTCGCTGCAGTTTTGGTACAAGCCGTCTTTAAGACCGTGTCATTGTTGTATCTGCACAGGTACAATCTCTTTAGTGTCTGGAAGCTTCCAATCAGCATCAGTCTCTGGTGAATCAAGTATGCCAGTTTACACAGGAACAACCAAGTGTTTCTCTTTGGCAGAACTCAGTAGAGCGACTGAGAACTTCAAGCCTGAAAATATTGTCGGACAGGGAGGATTTGGAACAGTTTATCAGGGGAAATTGGACGACGGCACATATGTAGCTGTGAAGGTATTAACTCGAGGGGATCAGCAAGGAGGTCGAGAATTTGTTGCTGAAGTTGAGATGCTGAGCAGATTGCATCATCGAAACCTTGTCAAGCTCGTTGGCATATGCACAGAGGAGATGCGGTGCTTGGTGTATGAGCTTATTCCAAATGGAAGTGTCGAGTCGCACTTGCATGGTGAGCATTCTTACTGTAGAGAAGATGTATCCAGGAGTTGCAGGGGTTGTTGCAGTTGCATCATTTGAATTGCCCTGTTGTGGCATTCGATCTTTTTTACGAATGCTCATTGTTTCTTTGTCATGTGAACTCAAATTTTAGGGATAGATAAATTCATCGCTCCACTCGATTGGGAGGCTAGGCTGAAGATTGCATTGGGAGCAGCGAGGGGGCTAGCTTATCTTCATGAGGATTCGAATCCACGAGTGATACATCGAGACTTCAAAGCTAGTAACATATTACTGGAAATGGATTATACTCCCAAGGTCTCCGATTTCGGTCTGGCCAAGGCAGCTGCGGAAGGGGGACATAGCCAGCACATATCCACTCGCGTGATGGGCACCTTCGGGTGAGTCTTTTTCCCGTTATTACTGAACCTAGTATTTGACCGGATCTTTATTTTAATTTCATGATCACTTAATCCTTAATAATCACAAAATTTAATATTTCCGCTTCGTTTGTGCAATAATTCCAGTGTGGGAGAAAAATCAATTTCCTACCGTAGGTTTCCATAGAGCTAACTTCGGTTGAGATGACGTGATAATGTGCAGATATGTGGCACCCGAATATGCAATGACAGGACACCTCCTCGTGAAAAGCGACGTATACAGCTATGGAGTGGTCCTTCTGGAGCTTCTTTCAGGGCGGATGCCGGTTGACATGAATAACCCGGAAGGGCAGCATAATTTGGTCACGTGGGCGCGTCCTCTGCTCACAACTCGAGAAGGGCTGGAGACCCTGATTGATCCAGACCTTCACGGCGAAGGTTTTTCATTTGACAACTTTGCCAAGGTGGCTGCCATTGCGTCGATGTGTGTGCAGCCCGAAGTGTCACACAGGCCGTTCATGGGAGAAGTCGTGCAAGCGCTGAAACTAGTCTACAATGATTCCGACGCAGGCGGGTCTCACCGGGGGGACTATTCCCCCGACCTCTCCAGGTTCGGGGCCGGCAGCGATCCTCGTATGCGCTTTCTCCCAGATTCATCGTTCCTGAGCAGCGATTACGACTCCGGACCGTTATACATCAACCACAGGGACCCCGACGCACGCCCACTCTCCGCCTCCGCTGTCATGACCGAATCGGGGCGCTCAATCTGGCAGCTCTCGGCTTCCTTCCGGCGCCAGAGCAATTCAGGTCCTCTCAAGACCTCCACAGGCCACAAGCCTCCATCCTGGTACAGGCTGAGGGGCTCCTCCCAAACAGTCACCAAGAGCGATCACGGACGAGCCAACGGATCAAACGGCTTCCATCACAATACCTAGTTGTGGCAGTTTGCATGCTTGCTAGAAATCGGAACCCCTTACTGTAAGTCCCACTATTCATGATAGACACCAAAATCATTAAAGCTTCCGCAGTTCTTTTACCTATTGCATTGCAATCATGCCACATATATTCCGCAGTCCATCTCTTTTCTCTTGCAACAATTTTTTCAGGTTTTTCAGGTGCAGAGAAAAAGCGGGAGATACACAGAAGAGATATATGTATACGGTTTAGGGCTAACCAGCCGCTATTTCTGAAAAGTACTTACAAAGGTTGCAAAACCATGAAAGCAGCCACTGATACTTTGGGCTGAGTTTTCGTTTTTTCGTTTCTACAGAAGAGGTTTCTATGGCTACAGCTCTATTGTACACTTCCCTCCTTCAACAATTGTTGAACACTAGCATCTGATCGCTTGCCTAATTACTAGAATCTTGGGCAGGATGACATCGTCGCAAGGAATTGAATACGGTGCAAAAAGTAGTAGAGAAAACCACCTTGTCACATGAATGACCAACTTGTGATCACCACGTAACAAATATAATGAACCTGACGTCCTTCCACAAATCGATCGCAAACGAATGACTGATGTGCGGTTGATAAGTTGATGTGTTTCGAAACACAGCTCGCATATGCCACCGCCATTGTGTGCCATTTCTCAATGGAATCTGAATTGGTTGCACCTCACCTCATCTTTTTTCTTCTTACAAAACACAGGACATGAACGCGACTCCTCATCGAAGGTGCTCCAGGTCCAACTCGTAGTGAGAGCTCGTCTTCCTCGCCCACTGCCGAGGTTGTTGATCTTGTCTGCACATAGCCATAGATCAAACTTCAGGAGCCTTCTCCGATAACTGTGCCTGTCATGTGCCAACTAGTAGGAAAATGTTCAAATTGAAGTATAAAGAACTGTGATTGTAAAACGAGAAGCTTACAGTGCAGCCGTTTTGGTCTCGAACTTCCTGGGAAATGCTGCCCTGCTCCTGGGATCAGCCCTGATCAAATCTCTCATCGTTGCAATCTTAGGATTCATGGTCTGCACGAACGATTCACAAGCTCAGTTGGAGCACTAGAGCCACTAGACTGTGGTTTGCGCTTTTCGAACCATGGATAGCAATGGATTTACCTGCGTGGGTTTCGTTGGAGAAGCGAGTCCGCCGCTGACAGCGACAGGTTTTCCCGGAGTGAACGGCCTGGGCGACGGCGTCAACAGCTTGGTGGACGTGATTCGCCGCGGCGACGGCGTCAGCGCTGAGTTGGTGGGGCTGAACGGCTTGCGAGCAAGAGTCGCAGGTTTGGTGGGCGTCAGAAGCTGCTTCCGCGGAGTCAGCACCTTCCGCGGCGTCAAAGCAGAAGGATGCTGCTTCGTAGGAGTGCTGCTGCACTGCTTCGTAGGACGCGTGCTAATTCGGGCGTTGTTATTCACACTCGTCTGAGACAGCTTGGAATGCAACGCGCCCTGGACTTGGGAGAGATGCGTCCGGACGGTGTCCACCAGCTTGCCTTTGGGGAACAGCGACGGCTTGTAGAAGTTGGAGCGGTTGTTCTCCTTGGAAAGCCGGGCCTGGATGGCGGACAAATTCTCCCCGACTTTCTCCGCACGTTTCTGCAGCATCGCCAGATCGGCGGCGGAGGACTCCTGTGTGAACAACGGATTCTTGCGCAGACAGAGGTCGGAAGTCTGCAGAACGGAAGCTGGTCCATCCTTGCACAACGATCTCACTGGAGCGCATTCCTTCTTCACGACCGTCTCTTTCGGCGCCGCTTTTCGAGTCAAACCCTGATACATGGTTACCAACAATTAATCAAACCTCCGACAGTCATGAACTTCGCACATCCTAATGAAGACAGGAGCGTCAGAACTTACGATATGTTTCGCTAATTGGCTGACTTTGCCTGCCAGCCCTGTGTACCGCTTGGTTTGTTTCACTGGTGTTTTTGCTGGAGTATTTCTGGGAGTTCTAACTGATCGAGCAAGCAGCGTCTGCGCGTCTCCCAGGGACGCGTTCATTTGGGAGAGCTGCTGCTCTATCCTACGCACTTCCAATGCTAGTCCAAGCACCTGTATGTCTTCTCTCGTACTCGACTTTTTCCTGAAGAAACAAGCTCAGGCTCAGAACTTGACATGAAATCAGAAAACCATGAGAGATTCAAGTGGCCACCAACCTGTCTTCGTCGTAGTCGCTCTCCTGAATGAATGTGGGGTTGGTGATTGGGCTCTGCAGCCCTTCGATCTCTGTGAAGAGGACGCGCTGGGACTTCTGCTCCTCCAACACGTTGGACATGTCGTATCTTGCAGGCCTAGCACCCTTGGCAGGAGCCTGCATGTATCCACATTTGTTGAGTATGAGAAACTATAACTACGCGTGACTAGCAACTGCAAGGTCCATGGACTGGGATTTTACCTGTGTGAAGAGGATGTCTTTGAATTTCGGAAGCGGCTTATCTGCGACGCCGTGTTTAACGCCATTCGGGCTCAGGGGCTGCTTGTTGATGCCAGGCTTCGACTTGCCTTTCTTGTGCACCACGAGCGTCTTGGTGTCGCGAGACGTGACTTTCTTCACCGTTTCCACGGTCTCGTCAGCTGGCACGAACTCCAGCGCCATTTCACCGGTCTTTTGCTCCGCAGTCAACCAGCAGTCATCGGTGGAGAAGATCAAGCTGTCGGCAGTCTCGAGCTCCAGTTTCCGGTGGAAACGAATCATGGCGGGGGGTTTCTCCTCTTTGAGGCACATGTCTCTGAGCCTCGACAGCAGCTTCGCAGAGTCGGAAACAGTGTCGTCAAGCTTGATGAATTCCTCACAGCTGATCACTTGGGGAACTCTGGCTATTATTTCCACCACTTCGGTTTCGACTTTAGCATCGTTCGCTGGCTCCTCTTCAGGCTGCGGCGGTGCTGTCTCGTCAATGCTATCGAGAAACATCTGAATAACACAACAACCAAAAAAAAAAGGAATCAGCCACGCACCCATACGTCAAGATTGTGTTTCAATACGTGAAATCCAGCATGCACGTTTACTATGACCATCTGAACAAGACAGTCAGGAAGATGAATTATGTAAAACGACCAAATGGAAACGCGAATATTATTGCGTACTGAAAAACCAGGGCTTCTCAACACCGTACCTCCTCTTCACTTTTATCAGACATCAAATCACTCGCCATCTTTGCTTCCTCGAGCTGCAACTGCACTTGGCACAGCTTCGCTTCCACGACAGCCAACTGTTCGTCCTTCTGTTGAAGCTCACCATGAAGGCTCTCTTTCATCTTCTCGACAGCCGCCGCGTGCTCAGCACTCTGCTCGTTCACTTTGTCCCTGTCACAAGAATAAAGTGATGTGATTTCAAGGAGATCAAGGAGTTTCCTTACCATGGCAGAGCAAAAGCTAAAAAGAACTTCAGTTGAGGAGAATGTTGAAGGTTAGGTAACACATGCTGATGTCTGTGTTACGTATGTTAAAGTGTATCCTGACCTGGCAATCTTGAGTTCATTGCCCAGCTTCTCCATCGACGCTGCCATTCTCTCACACGCTGCACATTCACCACCCTGTGTCGCTTTCTCAACATGATCTCTAGATTTGCATGATCCCTGATCCTCCTTCCTTGACTGAGCCAATTCTGACTCCAGCAACATCAGCTTGGCCCGGAAAGCTGCCAACCTCTCGTCCTTAGCGCGCAAGTGCCGCTCAAAACTCTCAATCTGATTCCAGTGCTTCTCCTCCAACTGCGTGGCGAACCGGCCCTTGACAACTTCGAACCAAGCCTTGATAGCCGGGTCCGCCAGCGGACCTGCACATCCCGGATCATACAATTTAAGTAATAAAGATCTGTGCTTAAACTAAAGTTGCAGGAAGGTTGTGACTAGTGTTTTGATGAGAATATGTACCTAGGAGATCTGCAGAGATGAGACCAGGGATGGGAGACGAAGCAGCGCCCTGAGCAGTAGCTCTGTAGCCTGCAACTTGTTTCTCCAGCGCTTCGACATGCCTGCTGTAAGTCGCCCGAAGGTTGTTGACTTCCTCAGCGTGTGACTTGTGGAGATCAGCAATCTTCTCTAACTCCGAGGTCCCATTTCCTAGACTGCGATGGCTCCGATGTCTAGATCTTGCGTCCGGCACTTCTACGTAGAGTTTCTGCTGAGTTCGTTTCTCAGCGAGCCGCTTCCACCGCACGGATTCCGCTTCGGCGGTCTGCTTCCCAGAGACCGCAGCTGCGAGCTCACGCGCAAGGTCCTCCTTCTCTTCCCTCTCGAAGGTGGCCCTCTCCAACATTGTCGAGATCATGGCTTCCATGTCCTCCGACTCCTGCCGCAGCGCCCCGAGCTCCTTCAAGAGCTTCTGGGTCATGGCCGAGTGGTCCTCCGTTGCTAAGCTAAGCGCCTCGAGGTGTGAGTTTGTAGTGGCGAGCTCCTCCTGCACTTTCACCAACCTGCATGCCATCTCCTGGTGTGCGTCTGTGAGCTTGGCTGAATTGGCCGTCTCGGTTTCGAGGGCTTGACGAAGCTCTCCAGAAACGGCCTTCTCGGCTGCGACACTGGAAGTAAGCTCCGCGCACTCTGATTCGCGTCCCCGCGCGTCGTCCATCGCGGACATGATTATGAACTCCTTTTCTTTGAGAATCTTCTCCAGGTCGATCAACCGGCGCTCCTTGCGATCGCACTCTTCGCAGACAGGGTCTCCGAAGCCGCAGAACTCGCTGGCCTCTTGACGGATCAACTCTTTCCTGAGCATGTCGATCTCGTGGCGCAGCTTTTTCTTCTCATTCTTCCACCCGTGCTCCCGATTCGCGTAGATGCGCACCACTTTCTCGTTGGCTTTGGCGTCCTCACCCCTGCGCTTGTTCAGTTCTTTGATCTCGTCCTCCGCCTCCGCGATCCGCTGCAGGAATTTCATCTTCTCCGCTTCCCAGTCGGTCCTGTACTTCTCCTTGGCGTCAGTGCATTCAAGTAACCGCTCCTGCAAGTCTTGCGCGTTCTGAGCCAGGAACTGTAGGCGCTCCATCGCGCTTTTCAGCATGGTCTGGAGCGCGGTGCGCTGCGGGATGGCCGTGGTGGCCGCGCTCAGGTCCTCACCCTCGCGCTTCCCGTTCGAGCCGCGGATTAGCGCCCCCAGCGCGGCGAACGCCAATGCCACCCCGAAATACTCCGCCAGAAGCGGCCACGGCTCCTCCTCGTGCAGGTCCAGGTACTTGCTCATGAGATTCTTCCGCCCTGACGTCAGATCTCCCAGAGGGTCCATCAAATCAAACTGCCGCGGGCTGTAGCTCTCGAGCTCCTGAAGCAAATCCTCAGCCTCCAACCTCTCCATGTCTGTAGCGTGCGCGGAAAACCTCGTCTACGTCGTCCTGAAGTACTACGAATGCTAGTTACAAGCCCTGCAAACGCCGACTCTATCCAGACCGCCGACGAGGTGCCTGGAGATCGAGTCTCAAACCGTCAGGCAAAGTTCCCTCTCCGACACCAAGCCCAACCAAAACCACTCTCGTTCAGCTCAACATCAGGAATACTCTCGACACAACAAGAACCCCTCGGCACAACCACGATACCTGAAAGCTTCGAGTACTGTCCACACCAGCGAGGCAACGCCGCATCCTGCTCTAAAAGCGCCAGTCCAAATCGAAGCTTCAACTAGACCGGCACTTCAACTGCTGTAATTCTTCTCAAAAGAACCGTCAAAACCTTCAGCCGAGTCACACTCCGCGGCGGATCCTCCAACTACCGCCGATTTCGTTCCTACCAAGCCACCGACTCCACAACGACAGATCGCGGAATGTCTAGAACCAAGAACCTAGACAAACTCCTAATTCGCCTCCCTGCTGCAGCCCACACTCATTCCAGTGGCCACCCGCAGTGTACATACCAGCCGCGACGCTGTCATCGGTAACTTACGCCCTAGCTCCCCAAAATTACCCGCTGTCGATCCGGCTCTCTCGGACTCGTCGGCGCCCGCTCCAAGTCCCCGAACCCGTAACTTCAACAGTTTCATTTTGGATAAATATGTATTACTCTGCTTCTAGTTCAAAAACAGGGATAAATATAGCTCACCCGCTGTCACCAATTCTACTACTGTACACCAGCCCTTCCAGCTCATAACTCGGCCAAACTCTCGTGATTCTGATCCGCGCGGAGAATAAATATTTGGGCCGCGATCGCGACGCCTTCGTCGCGGCCACGATCGAGGAGCGCGTCAACTTCCACCCGCGCCGTCACCACCACGTCCATTCCCTGCCGGGTATCATCCCCTGTACATCAAACAGGTATCGCCTGAGTATCTCGTCAATGAACTGGACTGGGTTCAATATTGTTTTCAGTTTCGTACATAATTACTTTGCTGATGGAGAATTTTCAGAGAATTTGGAAAATTTGCAATTTTATTGGTTATTGTCGAAAGATTATTTGCAATTTGCGATTCTATTGGTTGTCGTCGAAAGACTATTTGATTATTATGCATCCCTACAAGTATGCACATTGCTTCAAGTGGCGGTAATAGGCTGGGTTACCATACCATTGTGGAACATAGTTTTTGATACATCATTGCCATAGAATTCATGACTTTTTTTGGATCAATTGTGTATGGATTCGAACAACGCGCAGGGTAGATATGGGTGATAAGGATCTAGGATTTGGAGTTGACAACGTATCTCTCGTGAGCTTATTGATGGATGTGGTACGTTGTTCTGTTGTATGCAGTACGCTTCCTGGCATGGGATCCCTGCTGTACTTTTGTGTGGAAGCATCACACATGAGACTGGGTGTGTGGCATAAGGGGTGCTTCTTCTTTGTGTTGCTTGATTGATTGATGTGTCCACTTCCTTGCCTTGGGTTCAGGTATGCGTTGGTGGGGTGGAGCCCACTTGCTTTTAGTGCGTTTTATTTTGTGATGTGGGAAATTCAAGAGAAATCCGAAATGGATAGGGATTACTTGGTGGAAACACGGAGTTGAATGTTTGTAATTTACAAGTATAAGATAAAGCCGGCTATGTAATGACGATTTGAGTTAACCTGTTGACGTCTACAAGGCCTTGGTAGGGTCAATTTTGGTGCTTTTGCTCATGAAAGTCTTTCCACAATTGGCCATTGTCTCTCACATTTTTTAAACAGATTTTGAGCGACTCGTCAGCTTTCCAACAATTCTCTGTGATCCCTAATCCATGCAAGCGTAGGCAAACTATCGTGATCTCCGCAAAGTCGGGTTGTGATGAAATGTATCCATTGTGCAGATGATGCTTCGTCTAATCTATTACATTCATAGATTCTCTCATACCCTTGTGGTCCACTTAGGCGTTACAAGGTTGAAATAGATGCATATAGTGCTTAGAACATCATATGAACTTTTAATATATGAAGACTCTTAAGAATCTTGATTTTCAATTAAAGCCTAGATATCACTTGGGAATGTTGATAGAGTATATGTAAGTTTAGGTGCTCAACTTTCGATTGAGATAACATGCAGAATAAAGAAGCTTATGTTGATCATGTGTTGTGATAATATAATCATCATGGTAGGTTTTTTTTTCCCCATGATTGCAGTTAAACCCTAAACCCAATTGACCCCTAAGAGCCCATTCAACCCTAGGGAGATGTTCTACATTTGGGGCAAGTATCTAAATTTCGAAAAAAAATCGTTATTTTATGAATTGTTTATACTAGATTGTCCCTAATATGATCTTTGAGGAATATTTTATTAAAAAAATTGGATTCATAATATGAAAGTTGTTAGCCTTCAAAGTGAAATTTGGGACTTCGGGCAGCTCTAAATTGTTTGCCACAAGATTCTCTTGACATTGAGATTTTTCATTCATGTAGAGCATATTACCTTCTTTGAAGATGTCAAAAAAAGATTCTTGACTTTAGTGTAAAAAACATTTAAACCTGAGTCAAACACTTTCACACATTGTCAAGCAAGGTACCAAAGAAACTTCTTCTTTTCTGCATAAAACCTAGAGATCTTCATATTTTTTACTTTTAATTTTTTTACAACAACATACGGTGAAAAAATTCTTGTGGACCGTTTAGATTATCATTTTAAAACATATCAAGTTCACAATAAAATTAAACGTGAATTGGCAATTTTTGAACCTCTACTCCTTGCACACTTGTTTTGAATATGCTACACCCCTTCTCTACCACTAAAAATTGGTGGACAAGGAACTGACATCACGCTGAACACAATGGTAAAGGATTTAGGCCTTGGGTAGTGCAAAAATTTGATACCACGTGAAGTCAAAGTCTACTGATTCACTCAATGGAGGGAAGGAAATGAACTATTTTCTTGACTTCAAATGCTATACTCTTCATATGCCTGTGGTGAATTTTAGCCAAAAAAATATGGTAAGTTAACAAAGAAGTCTTTTGTAAGATCTTACGGTTAAAAGTTCAAAATTGTACTTCAAAATTAGATTTTCTTTACATTTGTTGATAGTGGCAGTTTTGGAGTGTTTCTCAAGGGAAAATGCCTTGGTCTCTTGGCGGTTAAAGCCCTAGAACCGGATCAGATTGCCAATTATTCCTGAGCTTTGCGGCTATCTCCACTTGGTTCAGGAAACTGGCAGTTATCTGAGGGGAAAGTGCGTTTCAGCTGAAGCATGTGCACATCAAAGCAGTGGACTTGGAAAAGTGGGTGCTTTCATAAGGTTTGGATAAAAATTGGCTTTAACCCTTACAAAATTGAACTTAACCCATGATCTCAACTTTGGGGAAATTTTGCACAACATCCAACCATTGATGGAATAGATTATAGTGTTTAAAGTTACCGTATATTGGTAGTGAAAACTGTGGAATTTGGAGGGTGTCCTACTTTAACTATCAATAGAGTCTTGCAAGAATTTTTTTACTTTGAATTAGAGCAGTTCACATGTGCACTAGGTTGATAGCTTCGCATTGACATATTATGTGTGAAGAAAATATTTATACCCAATTATTGGTGATTTTTTTTCTTTTTTCTACTTGGTTGTATACAAAAATGTTCCAACCTTATACGAATCAAAACGGAAGTTTCGTATGTGAGGAGAGAGATCAACAATCACAAAACAATGAAGAATGTCTTAAAGACCAAGTTCAATCAAAATTTAAGACCAAAATCAATGTGCATGTGTGTGAAATACAACATAGTATGTGGCATAGTATTCACTGTATTCACTGTATTTGAGTGTATTTGGTGTATTTTGTGTTGTATTCCTAGCTTTTCCAAGAGTTCTATAAATCCAAATCATGATATCATTGTTGGAGAGTGTTCGTGTAATGAGTGCGCAAATCTGAACCTCATATCTCCAAGCCTAGTTCCTCATGGATTTCATGCAAATTGAGTTTGAGCACCTCCGGAGTCCCATTTCGGGCTTCCTGGGCGCTACAGGGATAAACGCCCAGGTTATGTTTCTCTAAAACCAAGAAATGTGCTGATTTTTTCCTTTGAACTACCTTCGATGGAAATATAATGCCTAGTTTTAGTATCCAACCTTACAAAATTGAACTCAAACCATGACATGAGTTTTTGGGAAAATTTGTACAACATCCAACCGTTGATGGATTATATTATAGTGTTTAAAGTTACTGGATATTGGTAATGAAAATTGTGGACTTTGGAAGGCATACTGCTTTATTCACCATTAGATTCTTGCAATTTTTTTTGTAATTTAAATAAAAGAGGTTCACATGTGCACCAAGTTGATAGCTTGGCATTAACATATCATATGTGAGGAAACTAGTGAGGAGAATGAGCAAACACTATATTCATTCCGGTCCCCATCAGAGACCGGAGCTCTTTTTCTTCTTGTGAGGAAAACATTTATACATGATCATTGATTGAATATTTACTTTTTCTTACTTGATTGTATATGAACATGTTCCAACTTATATGAATGAAAACGGAAGTTTTGTATGCAATGGGAGAGATCGACAATCACAATACAATGAATAATCTCTTAAAAGATAAATTTCAATCAAAATTTAAGACCAAAATCATTTTGCATGTGTATGAAATACAACATAGTATGGGGCATGGTATTCACAATATTTTAGTGTATTTAATGTGTATTGTAATGTATTTATGGCTTTTCCATGAGTTCTATAACTCCAAATCATGATATGATTTTTGTAGAGTGTTTATATAATGTGAGCGCAATTTGAACTTCACATTTCACAACCTATTTCCTCATGGAATTTGTGCAAATTGAGTTTAAACACCTCCAAAGTCCTATTTTGGGTCTAATGGGCACTAAAAGCTTAATGAACGTATGTTTTGTAAAATTTAGAGGCTGTGCTTCTCAACAAATTTGGGACCTTGATCTAGAACTGGCTGTCAACGTTATTCCCAATAGAGTTTTCCTAAAAGTAAAGGATCTTTCACCCTCAATCTTAGGGTCTTATGATAGTAATTGGGACCAAATGCACATGGTGACTTGGCTTGGGAAAAGTGTGGGGGAACTACCAGTCAAATTTTTGAGAACTTGGGGTACTACATGGGAGCTTTAGCTTGCATGGGGTAGTGCCCAAGAGCATTGATTGCCATGCATCTCATTGGTGCAGAAAAAGGGAGTATGAGATATTTGAAAGTCTATTAATGTGCATAATTTTTTTGTGTATTGTCTAGAACCATACTCCTACTGGCTTTCCCCTTGAGGAAACACTTGCAAGAAAACTCTAATGTTGACGTTTTTTTTAGTCATCTTGTTCAATTTTGGGGATCTCCCTATTTACTCTGGTCAGGCATTGCACGAAGCCTTAGCCTTGGATGGGTCCATTTTTCTGGACTTTTAACTTTCGGGGCTCTAGAGGCTTTTTTGGAATTTTTTCTGCCAGAGTTAGGGCATGCGGCTCCAAATTATCCTCAAATGCCCCCCCCCTATTTGATCAAATAAGGCCCTCCTCCAACATAAAAATAGGGGCCGGTTTTGTCCCTATCATCCCCCACCCTCCCAAGCGTGAGGCTTGGTGCAAAGCTCGACCACGGTATTTTGGAAAATCCCAATTTAGGAAACACTCGATGTCCTTTGGCTATCAAGTCCACAAAGCTGCACTTGATAGCCAAAGCACATATCATATGTTGAAAGGATAGCATATTGCATTGGGATCATTGCTCACCAGAAGTGATCAAATAGATCAGCCAGCAACTATCAGTCATAAACTAAGAGCATCCCCACCTATGACCTGCCCCAATCACAAAGTAGAGTTATTATTAGTACGCTGGGGCCGTGCCCGCAACAAGCCCTACCACATTGCACTTGATTACACCACATCATCACCATTTGGAAAAAATATGAGTTGCTTATACATATTGTGGGCTGACTAATATTGGGTCAGACTCTTCTCAACAACAAAGTGTGCGAGAGGCTAACGTCAAAATACCTTAAACCGACACTTTAGTGATTCTGTGTTTCAAAAGTTGAGATTTAATTGCAAAAAAAATATGCTTGGGTAGAGAAATAGGGTTCTGATTTGTGAGAGATTTTTTTTTTGAAAACAACGTTGTAGATTGTGAGAAAAAAGAAAGAAAGTGGGTTTCCTCCAATCAACCCTAAAACGACCAGGTTTAGTGACAAAACCAAACCTTAAAAGCACATTAAACCGTTACCTCTATCCCACCAAACCGCCAGCTCCATCCAGCTCCATCCTTGCATTCATTGGTGGGCTTGGAATAGACTTGGAATATTTCTGACAGAAATTATGACAAAAAAGAGAGGATGAAATCCGGTTCTGACGAGGTCTGCAGGGTCGCTTCAGGGTTGAGTGTCGGTTTAAGGTATTTTGACGTTAGCTGGAGGCAACCCAAGGTCCCTGTTGGTGGGCGGTGCTCCGTGGTGGGGCACTTGAACCTCCTACTCTCCACTCTAACTATCAGGTCTGCAGGCAGTGGGGATGCTCTAACTACCCGGTTGTTCAAGTTCATAACAATAGATATGATTTCTTATTGTTACTTTTGAAACTATATTCATTTTCAAATTGTTCTGATAGCATGGATAGAAATTTAAACAAAGATTTAGTTGGTGAAGTATCCATCTCAAGAAAAAAGTACAACCTTTAGTAGATACTTAATGTAGGTGGCACTAAATCTCATTTTTAGTGTAGCTACACAAACAATGGAAATATTGTGAACCTCGGTAGTGGCATAGAAACAAGATATCATAGACACTTGAAGGACCCTTGCAAATGATCCCTAGAATTTTCCACTTTATATTCATTTCATTACACATGATTATCTCTTCTGGACATACTACACAATTGACCCCTAAATCCTCAAGAGTCCGATGGGGGACTATTGAAGTTCCCCGAGGGAACTTTTGGAAATGTTTGGATTGACCCTTTAGTGTCAGAAGGTGCCATTGGTGGCCATTGTATTCTACATGCATGGTGTTGTATTTATATATGATAAGGTTCAGATAATGAAATGACCTCCAAATGGAAGATGTTAGTTGAAGAATCTTCAATTCAAAATGTCTTGATAGCTTTAAAACATGTTTTGTATTCTACGGAGTGAAATACATGCATGTATATACGGTTCCCGATTGAGTTAAAAGGTTAATTTATCTCTATATTTTGTCCAAACAAATGTTTCCGTCGAGTAAGGTGGAGTGATCCAATTCCGATAACCAAATCCCTAAGGTACGGTGACAATTTCAAACCAAAAACACTTTAAAATTGTTGGATTCTAGTACAGTGAACAAAGGAGAAAACAAAAGCTTTTATTTCTAGTTTTGACCGTAGGAAAGCAATTAAGACTTATTAAGTAACATACTTACAGAATTTTATAGACTTTGACAGCATGGATTGAAAGATTTTAGTGTTTGAAGTCAAGAAAATGGTTTTTTTTTATCCTTGCATTGAGTGGATCAACAGACTTTGTCTTTGCTTGGTGTCAAATTTTTGCACTACACAAGGTCTAAATCCATTACCATTGTGTTAAGCATGATATTAGTTCCTTACACATCAATTTTAAAGGGAGAAGAGGAGAGTAGCTTATTCAAAACAGCTCTGCAATGAGTGGAGGTTCAAAAACTGCCAATTTACAATTTATTTTTTTGTGAACTTAATATGTTTTGAGATTGATTATCCAAATGGTCAATAAGAAGGTTTACACCACATGTTGTTGTGGAAAAACATAAACAGTTCAAAATATGAAGATCTCAAAGTTTAATGTAAAAACGAAGAAGTTTTTTTGGTACCTTGCCCGACAATGTGTGACGATGTGTGAAAATGTTTGTCTTGGGTTGATATGCTTATTTTGACTAAAGACAAGAACTATTTTTTGACAATATGAATGGAAATAATATTATTTGCAAGTAGTGAAAATCTTATAGTCAATAGATTGTCCTTGCCAAAGTTTTTGGACATTCCCAACGTGCCCGCTCTCCCAATTTGGAATTCAAAACCATATAACTATTCATTATATGTCGGATTCAGGAAAAAAATTGTTCTCCCACTAATGTTTTAGTAGTGCCCTTCTACAATAAAATTTTCAAAAAGGAATTTTGGAAATTGACACCATAGGAACTTGACCAAACTTTCAAAAAGCCCATTTTTGACATTTGGTCCTTTAGGGGTTAAGAAAAATGAGGTCTCAAATGACATTGTATGTGAACATAAATTATGTAGAAAGATGCCGAGTTGGAAATGAAACTCAACAAATATTTTTTCAAATTTAATCTCAGAGGTGTAAATTGATACAAAATTTAAAAGCTCAAAATCCACTAAAGCCCATAATTGTGCCGTATTGTATGTAGACAAGAGTAGTTGTTCTGAGGTGGATTGGTTTTTTTGCCCACCTTTGCCCAGATCCCTTTATTTACCTCCGGTCGGGCGTTGTACCAAGCCGCAACATTGGGTGGATCCATTTTTCTGGCCTTTCTTACTTTTGGGGCTCTAGAGGCTTTTTTTGGAATTCCTTTGGCCTAATTTGGAGCATGTGGCTTGAAGTTATCTCAAGAGGCCTCTCCTTTTATCAAATAAGCTTCCCCTTCAACATAAAAATAGAGGTTGGTTTGGTGCAACACTCAACTAGGGTATTTAGGGGCGGTTTACACTATGGACCACAAAGATCGACCACGACCCTCTAAAATTTGTGATTGGCCGAGGAAGTCATCCCTTTCCAAGTTCGCTTTATACTACCTTGAAAAAAGAAGATTGACCATGGAGTTTGAGGTTACCTAAGTATGCTATTTTTTGCCAAGTGGATAATGTTTCTTGGTCCAACGGGTTTTCCGTCGGGTCAAGGCAAAGAGGTCGACTCTACGGAAATCAAGGGGGCTATTGGGCCAAAAATCAGTGATTGGCTTAAAAAAAACTTATTCATTATTTTAAAATTATTTTTCTCCCGTATTTTTTACATATACATTTAAAAAATCAACCCATATTTGTCCCAACCCAAATCCACTTTACACCATGAAAAGTGACCAAGACAATTAAAAAATGATTTTTGATTTTTCATGGTCATGGCTCTAGACCAAGAGCTGTGACCATGAAATTAAATGATTTCTCTTGGTCAATCCTTGTGGTCCATAGTGTAAACCGTCCCTTAGTGGATCTCTTAATCGACCCTGGTTGAGCGTTGCACCAAACCTCAGCCTCGGGTGGGTCCATTTTTCTCGCCCTGCCCAATTTAGGTTTCTAGAGGCTTTTTTTGGTTTTTTATTTACAAAATTGGGGCTTGCGGCCTTAAATTACCCTCAAAGGCCCTTCTAGGATCAAGTAGGGCCCCCCTCCAACATAAAAATAGAGGCCGGTTTTGTCCCTACCCTCCCCCATCCTTCCAAGTCTGAGGCTTGCTGCAACACTCGACCGGGGTATTTAGGCAAATCCTCCCTTAGTGGAATTCCCTTTGCCCAATGCTAATAAGTGACAGTGGATAGTAGAAACAAGACATGCCATGCATGACCAACACATGCATGACCCAATTTCGCACCTCTTTTGAGACTTTCGAGGCAAGGCCACCAATGAAGAGCTTGCGTGGATGGTACAAGCGTGCAACCCTATTCGGATCACCCCAAGATCCAATGCCGCTTTTGACTATTTTTAATTACTGTCATTTCAAGATTTTTCAAGCGGTTATGGGCTGATTTCACCATTACATGCACCATTTCATGCACTCATGGGCTTTACACTATGGACCACAAGGATTGACCACGAGAAATAATTTATTTTCATGGTCACGGCTTTTGGTCTACAGCTCTGACCATGAAATCTGAAGTCATTTTTTGAGTGTCTTGGTCACTTCTCATAGTGTAAAGTGGATTTGGATCGGGACAAGTATGGGTTGAGTTTATTAATGTATATCTAAAAAGAGCGGATTTGGGGTTTACCACGTCGTTCACTCTATCACCCTCCCCTTCTTCTTCCTCCTTGTTTCCACCATCCATCTTTTCTTCTTATCTTTTTTTTTTTCTTCTGTTGAAATTTGAGCAATTAGGGTTGCAATAGAGGGGAGGAGGAGGGACCTTGTGTTGGTGCTAGGGTTGTATATGTGCTTTGCACATGCTTGTTTCATACGTTGTGAGCATGCAAGCACTGATATTGTAAGGAGAGTGGGAGAAATTGGCAATTTTCAGCATGTTTTTGGAGAATACGAGACAAGGAGTACATAGTATTTGGAGTTTTGCAAGACAAGGTGGATTTACGGATTGATTATTGTTGGGATCATACATTGAAGGGCAATTCAATGTTAGAACCCGAGTTAAAATTGCTAATTTCAGATTTCTTTGTGAGAAGTTAGGGCCATTTTTGCAAAAACAAGATACACCTTTCAAGAATTCAATTTTTGTGGAAACTAGATTTGCAATTTCTTTGACAAGGCTAGGATCATGCAATGGACAATTGCTGATAAAGGACTTATATGGGATTGTTGAATGTACGATTTCAAAAATTGTGAGAGAATTTTGTAAAGCTGTTAGACAACATTTGCAACAAATATTTGTTCAAATGCCTAGTGAATTGCAATTTAGGATCTTAGCTAGAGAATTTGAAGCTCTACATTGCATTCCATTCATTGTAGGCGCAATAGATGGATCGCATATTGCAGGATTGGCGCCAATTGTTGTTGATAAAGATTATTATTGTCAAAAGTTGTTCCATTTTGCTATTCTTTAAAGAATCGTCGATGTCAAATGCAGGTTTTGGGATTTTGAGTTAGGTTGGGCTAGTAGTCTTCATGATTGGGCTTTTTTTCAAGTTACAAAAATTGAAAGAGCTTACATGGAGGGGAAACTGCACCCATATAAGTTTATAGGCGATGCAACATATCCCGTTAGACCGTGGATGAATTGTCCATTCAAGGGAGGAAAAACCAAACAGTCACAAATCCATGGAAATTGGAATTTCATTCAATCTTCAACCCAAGTGTGTGTAGAGAGGGCATTTGGAAATTTAAAAGGGAGATGGAAAATTATTATGAAGAGGTGTGATGTACCATTGAGGATGGCACCGGATATTGTCTCAACATGCATTGTTATTCACAATTTGTGAATCACAATGAAGGATGGATTTGACGTGGATTGGATTACAGAAGCCGAGTAACAACTACAAAAAAGAATAGATAGTGGCAATTTAAGAGAAGGTGAAGAATTGGGTTGTGAAAGGGCATCGATTCAAGAAGTGAAGAATATAATTTTGAATAGAGATGATTGTATGGCAACAAATGAAGTGAACAATGAAGAGATTGAAGTGATTCTATTGAAGGAGAATTAATGGGCTAAAGACTTGCTTCGTGAAGCTACATCAATGCACGAAGTTCTGGCAAAAAATCTATTGCATTACAAAATTTGGAAGGAGTCAAATCTAGTGTTTTTTTATAGTTGATTTGATTCCATGGAAGAATATCTAAAACCTCTCTAGAAGTGCCGCAAAATTACGGTCCATATTTTTTAACAAATCTGTAGAATGTTGAAAGGTGAAATTAAAATGGTAGAATTGCCTACCGCTTGCTGCAAAAGCCCTTCAATTTTGTCTTGGCTTCTCTTTTTCTTCTCTTGTGTATTTGGTGTTATGAAAGAGTTGAATTCTGTTGATTCTAAAGTTGTAGGTGGTGAATAAGTCATTCCAAACGTGTTGTCTCCTTCCATAGCACTTGTCGGAAGTTGGTTGTGAATACTCTCACGTGTACTATTCCATATGTCCATTTCTTTCAACCAACGACATTCTTGTTTCCAATCCGTCCCCAAAATTTCATTCGCCCTCTTGTCATTTCGGTATTCGGTCAAGATAGTTTTGTATTTCTTCTTACAAGATAGCCATATCCGGTTGAATCCTCGGATTTCCGCAACCATTCGGACTTGTAACTTCACCCATGCATTCATTCCTACAATTCATGACAAAGAATTGGAGAATTATGGCAAAAAACAAGCTCAATAGGGGTGAATAGGCAACTTGAATGAAAATTCCAGCAAAGAAATTAGGACAATTTTTAGTACAATTAACACTTTGAAAACATCTTGGACATAAAAAAGCTTGTGGTTGAGTGATGGCTATGGGAGGAATCTACTTGCTCTTTGGAGACCGGGGTTCAAATCTCCTAGCGCGCGAGGAGATGGTAACGCCACAAAACTTGCAAAGCCGCCGCACCAACGGCTGACGCAGTTTTGGGGGGGATGGGGGGCATGGGCATGCGCCTAAGGCCAAGGCCTTCTACGGCCTCATTGTACAGCCCACATACAATCCACATATGCGAGCATTTGCCGGCATTCGCCACCAAAAAAATCAACTTTTTAAAAAAAATAAAAATAAAAATTTATACCTTGCTTGTTTGTTGTTCTTGCAAATTCCTCATCCATCTCACCTCCCATTGCAATCAAGGTTTTGACTTCGTAATCCTTCCATTTTGTAAGAGTTGCGTCTTCCTCATCGGAATCTTTAAGTTGAATTACGGTTGCCTTCGCCTTTTTCTTCGATTTTTCCTTTACGGCAGTCTTCTCTTTTCTTGGACGACCTCTTTTCTTTGGAGGCGCTTTGGACACCTTTCTTGCACCTTCCTCTTGTTTCACCTCCAAAATCTCCTTTCCTCTTATGAACTCACTATGTGGGATTTAGGTGCCAATCTCCTCTAATTCTCTTTCACTATGAGGGAATCTTCTCAAAAAAGGTGTAGAGGTAAGGAAAAATGCACTAGGATGTGAATCAAGCAAATTCGGCCCATGTTGAAATTGCACTTCAGCAATTCTAGATGGTGCATCGCTTGGAGGCAAAGAAAATGGTGTTGCAAATTTCATCCATTCGGAGTTTTGCGACCATGTGTGCCCTCCGGAATCTCTACACTCTTCGTCTACACTATATCCCTCCATTAAAAGAAAAGATACGCAATTTTTTTGGGGCAAAAACAACAAAAAAACATGCCAAAAACAACACAAAACAATGCATACACAAGAAATTAGAGATGGAGGAAAATGGGACATACGGCCTTTATTCACTTCTTTTACACTCCAATGGTCTCAAAAAAACGACGTCAAAAAACAGTGTCCCTATGTCCTACAATAACATGGGAAAATTATCAGAAAAAAATAATTAGAATTTTGATTTTTAGCCAATCATTGTTTTTCAGCCCAACAACCCCTTTGATTTCCATCGAGTCGACCTCTTTGCCTCGACTTGAAGAAAAACCTGTTGGACCAAGAAATAGCATGTTAAGGTAACCTTGAACTCCGTGGTCAATCTCCTTTTTTCAAGGTAGTGTAAAACAAACTTGGGCTGGGACGACTTCCTTGGCCAATCACAAATTTTAGAGGGTTGTGGTCAATCTCCATGGTCCATAGTGTAAAGCGCCCCTCAACAGAGTAGATTTGGGTGGGTGATGCGAATTGAGTCCCTCCACCTTATAAGTTGCCTTCTCAAACATGTGATCCCTTCCATTGCTTCAAAAGCTGAAGTCTGGCACTCTACTGTACTGTACAGTTATTGAAATTCTGTACTGTATGAAAATTCTGTTGATTTCCTTGGGCCAAGATCCAACTGTTGTTAATATTGACTTATGATCGAAAGAAATATGTGAGAACAGCAAAGTGCAAGGACAACATAAATGTCACAATCTAAATTTGAAGGTTTTTTAAGCATTTACTTTCAAATACTGGAAGGAAAACAGAAGCAACTACTTTAGTTTTGATGTGGAGCATCTAGGAATGTACCATATGGAAATTCACTGTGCAGTAAAGTTGAGGAGTACAGTACATGTTCCATAATTTCAAAAGTAATCTCTAATAATTGAACTGACCGCACGCAGTCTTAATGACGGATTTGAATTCTGAGCCGTTCCAACTAATTATCCACCTAAATTCAGCATAAAATAAGAAATTGGTCCATGGTCTTGAGTTTTGACTCTAGAAGGCATGAAATTGTGCATGAATTAGAGCATCCCCACCCGTACCCGGCACCGGTTGATGCCAAGGCGGAGGTTCCGAGGAACGCCCCACCGCGCCGCAGTCTTCACCGAGCGGCGTCGCTGGGTGGCCTCCCAGCCGGTCTTCATGCACTCCGCTAGTGGAAGCGCAACGGGCGGAGCTGCTAGCCCGGTCTTCGGCGATTGGGCAGAATTGACCTCATTGATAACGTCTTGATGGCGTATTTCACTACAGAAGCTTGCAAATTACATTCCTTGCAGCGGATTTATGGTAATTTTTTACCATATTTCGGTAATTTTTGAGTGCCGCTTTGTGGGTGTTGTAGAGCGCCACTTCTTGTGTGTACTTCTATTCCTACGGATTTACTTGGTGTGGCTCAGCTGCCACCGGGCAGCGGTGGGCGACACAAAAGTTCATAAATAACCTCTAGTGGAGTCTGCACCGGGTTTGGGCCACCGGGGGTTGCGTCCCGGTGGTGATGCTCTTACAGATACCGTTATTGACCTTATCCAGGGGATCTCTTTAAAACCATATAGATGGATGGTATGGGAAGGGGGTGTGGACGAAACCTGGCCCCTATTTTAATGTTGGAGGTGGCCCTATTTAGATTAAAGTGGGCCCTCCGAGGAATATATTCGGGTCGTAGGACACAAATTTGGCCCAAAATTTCCAAAAAAATTCTAGACCCTTGAAGTAAAAAAAGGCAGAAAAAAAGGCCTATTTCGAGCGCCCAGGGCAAATTGACCCCCTCGTTGGGACTTACTCGAGGGGCCACGAGGTGGTGGGGCCAAACCCGGCCCCTATTTTGTTTTTAGATGGGGCCCTATTTATAGCAAGGAAGGATCCTTTAGGGTAAACAATTGCCGTAGGCCTCAAATTTGTCCAAAAAAATCCAAAAAAAGCCTCTAGACCCCCCGAAATAAGAGGGCCAGAAAAATGACCCCATGCAATTAAGACAGGGCTCACCTCGGGTAAGTCCCAATGAGGGGGTCAATTCGCCCTGGGCTATCTCTAGCCCACCCTCCGTGATATCCGTCTACATGAAATAAAGAGATCATGTCCACGGTGGGTTGTAAGGCGAGGCTTGGAGGAGTGGCTGGCTCGGCGCCTTACCGTGCCCTGTACCTACAATCCATCCTCGTCCTATCAACGCGTTTGCCTTGACACGTTTGCCCCGTCACGTCAGCCCCCCGCCGAGCTAGTGCCCACCCCTCCTCTTCCCATCACCCCCCCATCCTCCTCCTCAATCGTCACCTGCTCTCCTCAATCTTTTTGATGTAGGAATCAATAAAGTACATGTGCTTGAATGCGCCCTTCCCTTCAATGTTTTTAGCCGCCTTGGGCCTTCAATGCAGCCACCGATGATGGGAAACCCTGATGCCTCGTAGTTTTCCATCATCGGCGTTTGCAAGATAAGTTTTTACCTATCCTAATTGTTTTCTTCTCTGTAGTTGTTGATTTCCGTGTTGTGCTTTTTATTGACGGCGTTGATTTTTGTGCTGAGGGTGAGGTTGTTAGCGGTTGTGAATTCTTCCTAAATTTTGGCGAGATAGTGAGGTGTTACGGTTCGTGGAAAAGAGGCGGATTCTTGGAGATTGTAGCATTCTGAGAGAGTGGTTGGGGCGTGGAGACTTCTTATTTGTAGGTTAACGGCAGATTGTGGGAGACCGGCAAATTCTTGGGGAAAGTCGGATTGATGGTGAGCGTTGGATTGCGGTTGAACGTCAAATTGTGGTAGAGCGGTGGATTGTGGTTGACAAGTGGAATTTTAGTGGATCGCCGAATTGCGGTCGAGGAGCGCGGCGGCAGTCCAGTTGGAGTGAGCGGAAGAGATTGAGGCTCTCCGAGGGGCCTGCACCCGCGGGAAGGCACGTGTCAACCGGAGGGGCGACGTCCGCATACTGGGCACAACGTTAGCAACGTCACGGTTTGCAAGAGCAACATCTAGAGCTTCTGTGCGAGCGCAATTGAGGAGCCAAATCACGACCTCCACACACCACGGCCACGCACGACTTTAGCAACATCACAGTTTGCAAGAGCACCGTACACAACTTTTGCGCGGGCGTAGATTGGAAGCCGGAATGTGACCTCCACGCACATCGACCGGACATACGACTACAAGCTGCGATCGAAAGTTGAGAGCGCTTGGACAGAACACGGCCGGACAAGGCAATAGCACACGGACGTCCAATGGGGAGGCAAAAGGCACTTCGACGCAAACACACCTTTGCACTGCGACCATAGCTCTTCTTCGGCGTAGACATCGTACGCTTGCCCTCCATTGAAGCGGTCCCTAGATTTTGGTGCATCGTGCATTTTGGTATGGTTTTTTTGGCGCACTAGATTTTGGTGTGGTTTTTTGGGTTTTTTAGGACTTAGGGTGGTGTTTGAGGGTTTAGGGTTGGAGGACTTAGTGTCTAGATAGGTTTCTTAAGGTTTAGTTTGGTTTTGAGGGTCTTCTTTTGGTTTTTTATTGTTTTGTATGGTTCTCTGTGGATTTTTTGGGTTCTTTATGGGATTCAAGGGTTTAGGATTGAGGGATTTAATTTCCAAACAAGTTTTTCATGTTTTGTTTTTGTTTTTTGGGCTATTCTAGGTTTTAATATTATTATTTATGGTTTATGGTTAGTTTTTAAGGATTCTTTGTGGTGTTCATGGGTTTAATCCCTCAAAGTCCAAGGCATTTTCCCTCATGAAACACTCCAAAACTACCATCATCAACAAGTGGCAACGAAATCTAACATTAAAGTCTAATTTTATACTTTTGACCATATAATCTTAAAATAGACATGTATATGAACTTACAATACAAATTTGGTTGCAATCCACCGCACTAATGTGAAGATTATAGCATATAAGTGCAAAGAAAAGTATTTTTCCCCCCTTGACCAACAAGGTCAGCCTACTTTGACTAGGCATATCTTCTAGTTTTTACATTGAAATGTGATCAAATATTTTACCAATATGACTTTTATGTTGTTTGCAAAATTTGAGGTCAATTCGAGGGGTGATAGATGTAGAAATATATACTTTAGTGAAAGGGGGTATAAAATGATGACAATTACTACATAAGTGATATGAAATTGTTTGTTTCATACAAGTTGTTGCATTTGAGAATCCCAATGGTGGAAACTTTCAGTTTATTTTTCCACTAATTTTAGAAAAAGAAACAACTGAAATTAGTAAAATCCATAATTTTCATGAATATATGGAATAAATAAAGCATTACAGGAAAGGGCAGTGCTTGAAATTGGGTGGCCAATTTGTCCGGCTATTGACGGTGTTCGCAGCTGGACAAACAAAAAAAACAAAAAAACAAAATTAAAAAAATCTAGGCGGGCCCGCTTCTGGCGCGGGACGCTGGCGGGCCAGTTGACGGCTAGTTGTTTGCTGGTCATTTAAAATAATTACAATGACTCTTATAATAAATTTTAAAGCTTTTTCCACTTGTACTTCGTGCATAGAAGTCTGGACTCCTTTCTTCACCCTTTCTGTCCCAAAATTCTGCCCCATTTTTCTCCTCAAATTGCATTGGTTGACATGGCTGCCCCTACATTCCAAACTCCCATTTTGACCTTTGAAGGCTAATAACTTTTGAACCATAAGTCCAAAATCATATTTGAAAAATTCCCCATATAGGTTCCATCAAGGACAATTCAATGAAATTTTTTCATAAGAATTGGAGTATTTTTTCCACTCAAAGGTACATGCCCAAATTCCTAAATGTACGCCCCAAGTACACTTGGGCTTTTAGGGGTTAAAGTTAAAAAATTTACTGTAAAAACATGTTTTTTTTTAAAATTGAGGGTTTTCTTGGTTTTTTACTATTTTTAATGGGCTTCTTTTGGTTTTTAGGGTTCTTTATGGTATATAAAGGTTTAGACGTTCCATGGTTTTTTATGGTGTTCCACTTTTTAGTTTAGAGGTTTGGTGCCCATACAAGTTCTTCTTGATTCCTAGGTTTATTTAGGTTTTCTTTGGATATTCTTTGATTCATATGGTTTCTTATGTGCTTCTTTTTGTTTTCTCTGGTTCTCTATGTTATTCTCGGGTTAAGATTTGGGCTTTCTGGTTTATGGTCCAGGGTTAAGGTTTCGAATTTCTGATTAAAGATTTTCATTATTGTTCTGGTTTACGTTGTTTTAGATTGCTTTGGGATTTAAGGGTGCAAAGCTATAGATCTTAGGTTAGGTTGCAAGTGTCTGATGTTCATTTTCTATTTGTAGTGTTCCTATTAGTTTCTCAAGTCTTTTCTATATTGCAGGAGAGGTTCAGAATCATTCATCCTGACTTTGAGTTTTTACTTACACATGGTTTGAGGGTTCTACAACGTGCTACAAGGTTGTCGAGCTATCCATGAGCATGACACTTTTCTCTAGCAACCTTTGTTTCCCTAGTCAAAATAGAGACGTAGAACATCATAGTCTCCATCTCTAGGTTCTAGGGTACATCTAGAAATTACGGTGAGGTGCCTTAGTGTCTAGGTAGGTTTAGAGTAGAATTAGCTTTCTATGACAAGTTTAGGGTAGAATTAACTTACCAAGACAAGTTTATAATAGAATTAGATTTTATGGGCATTTTTCCTTCTTATTTCCGTGCACACTCTTGTTGGCATTCCATACGTGGTTTTATTTGTTCTCTCTTCCATGTTCTATTCATGGACACCTTTCAAAAAACATGCCTCTTCGCTGGGATGTTGTTCCTCTCCTACACCTACCAAATTTTCTAAATGTTTTTTTTTGCCTCTTGCTTCTATCTTTCTTATTTACTAGAAGCGACGGTTTAGACACCAAGTGAAGAACTCCGACATCAGCCTTAACTAAGCTATTGAGAAGCTGGCCTTTGAGCTGTTGCGAGTGAGTATATGCATAATCAACCAACGACATATGCTTTGTGACCAACTTCTACATATCAACAAAGAAGATGCCCAAATCAGCCAGCCGACTCAACGGATTATCAGACACATCACTTGTTTGAGGGATGTCATATTGTGTATGCACCATTGATGGCGCCTATGTCGGGGACAAGGTATAGGCCAGTTGGAAGTGTGCTTGTCGCAACTGTATCCCTGAGTGAGCCAACGTAGCGTATAATGATCGCGCTTGCAACGCCTTGGTGAATCATCTTGTACACTTTCATCTTGTACACTTTCACCTTGTACTTGCACATGTTACCTTGCAACCCCAACAGATAGGAGCAGGTTGCTCAATCAGTGGCAGGACTTGTAACCACCCAAATATTGTGGAGTGCGCTTACCACCATACCTTCTGCCTTTCTGTTTTCTATGAAATCGTACAGCTTGCACTGCACAACGAACCAATAGTGAGTTAGTACGTCCATTGTGAGGTGATAAACAAATCAGTTCAGATGTTGCCTATCAAACCTCTCCCTGGTGCACGCCATGATAGATTTGAGGTTATTGTGGTAGCTCTCAACAATGACGTTTGTGTCCTGGTTTGCATTGGAAATGTTCCGATATCCGGTGATGCACATCTTCAACTTTGAGATCCACGTCTTCTCAAAGTACATGAATAACGACTTTGCGGTAGGGTACTTTGTTCTAAGGTGTGCAAACTTGTCGAGCTATACCTGTACAACAACATTGCCTTGTGCGATTCCAAAATTGTACATCAAATCTACACACTTTTGCAAAACCAAGGTTTAAATGTAATTAACTTTAATTTTTTGCAATGCATTCTCAAGCCATGCTTTACGGACATGTTAGAGGCAAATGAACACTTTGACGGTATCTTCATTCGGCCACACCTACTTGCCGAGCAAGGAACCTCAATGTAAGTGGATGACTTGGTACTGTACAGCAGAACCCCACAACATGTGACCAACAGAAGGATCTATGTCTAGTGATACAATGTCTGGACAGGCACTGACATGATTGAGTTGATTTTGGCATTGTCATTATGAGCCACAATTGCGTTTGGCCGCTAGTCCGGTTGAGCCTTGATACAACGTTCTCTCAATTTCTCGAGCCACACTACAATGTCCTCCTCTCTAGACTTGCCTTGGATGGAGAAGGCCATGAGGATTCCTTGTTCCCACTCGTAACGGTCTAGAGGTGGTACTACAAGACATGTACATTTCAAATTCAGTACTATCACCTGCGACATTAGAAGCAAAGTACAAGGTGGTTTAGAGTGAAGTCCCTTGTTCAAGTTGATTTGGCACGTGGCATCCATGGCCAGTGCCCACTTATGCCCATGTTGCACCATTATGTTGAGTTGCTAGTCCGTTTGTATTGCAAAGCAAAATGGCTTGTTGTTGGGTCTCTATTCCAACCGATGATGCCATACTCATGATAGTAGAAGAAAGCGTCCGGGTTCATAAATGTTGACATTTGCACGCTCATGGAATCGCGCAAGTACAATTCCCATAGCTCTCTTGCAATCTGGTTGGCAAAGTTATGGACATAATGTGGAAATACAAACATGTCCCTAGTGGGTGGCAAGTTTAATCTAGCAAGTCTAAGGACCTCTAACTTATGGATAGCCATGACATAAGCCAGGGACTTATCACTCCTCAAGGAGTTTAGGATCCAGTCCTTTGTGGCCTGCAATAGATTACCAACAACCCTGGTTGCTGACCACCAACCTTTTAACCGTGACACGGTTTGCTCTCCCTATTAACATGATTCATGCAGCCAAAGTGAATTATAAAAAGTGCATCATCAACCAACACATGCTTTGCTACAAAGTAATATTGACAAATGCGCTTCATAGACATATTGGCTTGAATCTTACCAACACGGGTTTTTCGCATCACTGTTTTGGCCTCTTCAATGGTTTTCTATATTTGGGCAAATCTGTCTTGAGCTTCTTTTACCATAGGTCCATTGCCATTTTGTTAATATCCTCTTCCGCCGAGTCAAAGTTTAGGTGAACTTCAGAATTTGCCTTGGCCTTCTTGGATGCACAAACAACCGCGGCAACAACCTTTTTAGCTTGTTGCACGACCTTTTTGGCTGTTTGAACCACGTTCATCTAGTTGGTGGACTTTTGGCGCTCCTTCAACGTGTGCGCAAACACCTTCTGGACCTTTACCTTATAGTGATTAGTGTAGTCCCCCAGGCCATACTTACAGGAAAACCTCGATAGGACATGGATTTCAACATCAGTCAGGCAATAAAAAGAATGATGAACAATGATAGCAGGTTAGCTGATGGTGGTGGTGACTTACTTGATCTCATGACGGGTGATTCAGCTTTGACTTGTGACCACTCCTTCCTTCCACAAAATTTGTATGTGATTTCCTCAACAAGTGAACACTAGGATTGTCTTCTATTCATTTTGCCCTTCAAAAAGTTGTTGAGGTGGCTCCATAAGATGGTCGTTTTTAAATGATTGTTGTTTTCCCTCCTCCGTAATTAACCTTATCCTCCCATGTAAGGTATGTCTGGTCAAATGCTCCAGTTAGTTGCAATTGGACAACTTTATGAATGTTTTTTAGGACGTTCCTCCAGGATTCCTTTTTCTTTTTCTTGGCAGGGGTTTCACTTTCAGATTCTGTGGCGTAGTCCTCATTTTTGGCTGCAATGGTATTCTCATGAGAGGAAGTAATAGTCGGTCATGCCACAGCTGCCGCACAAGGGGCAGTGCCCAGTCAGATCCCATTACTAGCGCATAAAACACTTTGTAGACATGTGCTAGTTGTCGCAAGGGGGGCGTTGGATGCTCTTTGGACGTTTTCGGAGCGTGGAATGTTTATTTCATGGCTGATTTCCCCTACGCAATGGAATTCTGTTGGGAGGATTCGATAAGGGAAATAGTGGACGTTTCGTGACAAGGAGAGGTTGTCACGGTTTAGGCTGTCCAAGGAGCGCAAAGGATTCGCAGGGTACAAGTTTCGGTAAGTGCCGTCGTTGCACCTATGGCACCAACTGTCTGCACAAGTGTCGCTTTTGTGGTTTGCCTCACTGTCATTGAGACTATCAACGTTGTATGGTTAGAGGTGTATTTCGTTACCAACGCCAAGGTCTACAGTACTCTCAATATTGTCTATAATGCTCTCTACACTCCAAATTCTTAAACCGTGTCCAGAATTGACTAAACAACATACACCATGTCCGAACCCTAAACCTTGTATGTGAACCCCTAAACACAATGCGCACCCTAGTGCCAAAGGTTCACTCTGTTGGAAAAAAAAAATTCAACCCTTGAACCCT
Organism: Bryoerythrophyllum caledonicum; assembly: GCA_963971425.1. Classification (NCBI taxonomy): domain Eukaryota; kingdom Viridiplantae; phylum Streptophyta; class Bryopsida; order Pottiales; family Pottiaceae; genus Bryoerythrophyllum; species Bryoerythrophyllum caledonicum. The sequence goes on along the minus strand of OZ020518.1, from coordinate 462,948 downwards.
ATCTAGCATGTCAAAGAAAGTAGATGAGGTTGATACACAAAGAGAGATAGGCCAAAATCAGAGTTGAAATCATATGAAGAACAACGCAGACGTAATTACACTTCAAACTGAAGCAAAAGGCAAAAGCGACAAGAAACATACCAAGAATATGAAGCTCCATTGCAACAAAAGAATTCACCATGAACAAAGTTCACTTCAAGAACACCAAGAACACAACAAGAACAACAGAACCCACTGTTCCAAACAACCCGTAACAGGGCTGAACATTGTGAAGTAATTTGTGGCAGCAGTTTTGAAACCACATGAATTCTTGGAGAGTGGAGGTTGAGCACTTCCATTGAAGTACAAGAAAATCTTGGCAGGTGGATGTTCTTTTTTATTGAGGATGAAAAATAAGGAGGATGAGGGTGGGCAATGGAAAGAGGGCGGGCGGGCGCCAGCCTGGCGGGGTGCGGATGTGTAGAGGCAGATACGCTGGTAGGACGGGGGCAGGTTGTGGCAGCCAAGGTTGGGCGTCAAGCGAGCCATTGCTCTAGGCCTCCCCTCACAACCCACCGTGGACAGGGGTTTGATAATGAGATCCAGGAATTACCCCAATATCCATTAGCAACTAAATTTATTTCTTTGTGATGTGGAAGATGATAAAATATAGAATTAATATCTTCAAGAGTAAAATGTGAATATTTTTGACCAAAATGAAAATGCTATAAATTGTATAAAACATTTGGATTTGTAATTCATTATAAATATTCTTGAGAATGATAAAACCTTTGTTTTTTAAGTCCATGAACACCTCCTAAACTCGTAAATTCTCAGAGTTTGAGATGGGGTTTTGGAGATATCATGCAGGTACCTATGGTGTCAATTTTAGTCTTGATAAGAAACTTCTTGACACACATTGCTAACTGGAGATATGGAAGTTTTGGAGGTCGGGTAGTCATTTTTTTTAACTAATTAATTTAGTTGGAAGAGGATTAGGCGTTGTGGATGAAATAATGGTTGAAATGAATGAAAGTGATTGGATGGATGGAAATTTAGTCCGGCCAATTTTCATCCACTTTAATGAAATAGTCGAATCACTGTTTTGAAAGAGTAGAGAGTCTCGACTCTAGGATGAGAGCTCTCTCTTGAGGAAGGACTCATGTGTGTTGACTGTGAGTTAGAGGACCAGGAAAGGTGGTTAGGGTACTGAAGAAGGACTTGAGTGAGTAGGGATGAGGACCTATAGTGACTCTCAAAACTGAGTCAATAACTGCTTACATCAAAGTTCACACACAATGCTAGAAAAATAAAGACAAAAACATTAAAACTTTCATTTGTTTATATTAATAATCACAATCTAGTACATCATATTCAAAGTTTCATGCAAAAAAAAAAAAAAAAAAACTCCAATCTCCGAAGGAGACCGGCGTGAATATAGTGTTTGTTCATTCTTTTCACTAAGCATATGGCCAGCATGCCAATTGTAAACTCATACACGAAAAACAAGGATTCAAAAAAACTACATACATTGACTCGGTTTTGTATGCTATATCTACCTACATATCAATCATTTGTCCAACTTCCCTCGGAAGCTAAAACAACTTGGATGCAATTGGGCACGCTATGATAAAACCTTTAACACTGCATAGGAGTGATAGAATCAGACAAATTTTGTACACGCTCCCATAAATCAAGCATTCCCTTGGTTGGTGATGAATACTCATTTAACCTCCGTTTCACAATTGTCCACACATGCTCAATCAAATTTAAATCAGGTGATTGAGGGGGCCAAGTAAGCACGTCAAAATCTTGCATTGATAACCAATGTTTGACTAATTCAGCAATATGCTTAGGATTATTATCACGCTGAAATATAACATGAAAGGGATTGAAATGATACAATTTAATTGTGTCCATGAGCTCATTTTGAAGAATCCTAAGATATAAATTTTGCAAATGTATTTCATGCCACAAGAAGTCATACACCCTCACACAAAAACTACTCCACCTCCATGTTTAATTATTTGAGTCACATGACGAGCTTGTAAATGAGATTCTTTATCCCGTATCCAACACCAAGCACGACCATTAGATTGAAATCAATTGATCATAGTCTCATCACTAAAAATCACCCTATTCCAATTATGCACAGTCCAATCTTTATGTCATGGCTCGTTGAACAAATTCTAACCTGAAACGTATATTCTTGGCCGTGAGTAGTGGCTTTTACTACCTCTTTAGAGACCCAAGACCTGCTTCATGAAGTGTCCGCCTCACTGTATTGGTGCTAACTACCACGTTCACCTGCTGACTCAAAACATTTCTCACATCTATTGCACTATTTAGTCCACTTAGTGTAATAGCTCTAATGCACGCTCGCCTTTGAGCATGGGTCATGCTCTTTAGACAACCTTGTCTTAAACGTTCTACATAGGGAGCATACACTCTCTCAATCCTAGAACATGTGGATTGAGAAATGACCAACAATCTAGACACCTCACGTGTGCTACACCGATTCTGCAATAAGGCAACAACACTCAACGTTTTTTCTTCTCATAAGAGAAGTATTAAAACAGTAAGGGAAGTCTCCGAAGAAAATACCAAATTGTCAAGAAATGAAAGCACAAACTCCAGGCAACACCTTAAACTCAATCTTGCAAAAAGCGGTGCTTGCTGAAAACCATTCCAAAATTGCGTCAACAAACCTACTTTCATTCAAAATGACATTTTTTTTAATGGCATTTTTTTCTCTTTGCTATAGCAACCAAGTTGAAACTTGGCAGGATTGTAGCCAACTTGATTGAGCCTCTTCTCCAATTTACGATTTGCCACAAAAGTCAAATCTCTATTGAAAATATAGCATTTTGAAGGTGGCAGTTATCCTTACTGACTTAGTATTGAGAGTCACTATAGCATATTGTTGTTGTGGAGTCAGTGTAGCAAATTGTTGTTGTAGAGAGACTTTATAGAGATATGACTTCATTGTGAAACCCAAAGTGAGTGAATGAATAAGAGACCAAATGCATAGATAACAAATCTTGTACTTATAGAAGGGCTTGAGTGTGGTTTTTTTTTAGATTGTGTAAATTAAGTCTCCCATCATTACATTTGATCTAGATCGAGTAATCAACGACGCTAGAATGTGAGCAGTGAGCGGTGAGCGGTGAGCGATGAGCAGTGAGGATGGAGGATAAAAATGGACTAATTATAGGAAGTTTCTATAAATGATATTTGGAATTTTTTTTTAAAAGTAGTTTTTGCAACCTATTACCGTGGATTACAAATGTCTTCAGTGATTTTTCACTTACAAATGGGCTATGAAATAGCTACACATGAAATAAATGTTGAATATTAGGGACAAACCTAACCAAACTTTAATATGGAGTTGACTATTTCTCGTCATTAAATGGATGACTAAGTTTGGATGATATATTTCATGGATGGACAGAGTTTATGAATGAATGAAGTTTAGGGCATCCATTCAAAATCTCATCTAGTTTTACGAAAATTTCTCTATGAGCGACATGAAATTTAATGGGAAACAAAAACTATGTTAGTTTATAGTGCTTCATAATTCATGCCGCATAAAAAAATACACCTTTCAAGAGTGAAGATGAATCAGTGAACTACAAGATTTTAAAGAAGTCAAAAGAGGTTCTTTTGTACCAAAGAGCCTACTAGGTCCATTTATTTCTTTCTTTTTTGTCTAATCTTTTGATTTTTTTCCCATTCCCAACAATGGGTAAAACATGTTTCAAAAAAATTTCCTCAACAAATTCTACTATTTCTACAAGTGAAAATCGTTGAACTTCACAAGTTTTTTGTGAAGCCCAAAAGGGTTCCTTGGTACCAAGGAGCCATTTTGGCCCTCCAAAGTTTTGTATAGTTTCAAAGTTAAACTTTAAAAGAGGCAATAACTTGCCATAATTACTATGACCAAAACAAAAAAAACTTAGAGATTACTATTGCGGAGTAGGAGCTGTACTTCATTGAAACTAAGACTTGGTGCATGTATATACTTGTCGTCCTCCAAGTTTGCCTTGCACAAGAATTTGTATACATAATACAAGTGTTTGCAGTTCACCCATGCTTTGCGTTTGCCTAATGCTCCACTGCGATGAATATTATAGTTGAAGCAAGAATTTCAGTGTTCAAAACTACATAAAAGTTTGGAGTGCCAGATGGGCACTTTGGTACCAAGGTGCCATTTTTCCCCTCACTCAAATTGTAGTAGAAGCAAGAATTGTAAAATTATGTAAAATTGTAGTGGAAGCAAGAATTTTTGTATTCAAATTTACGGAGAAGTTTGGAGTGCCAAATGGGCAATTTGGATAACCCCTTAAGAAGAATTTTTCTTATTGGGCGACAACTTTTAAATGTTTTTAAATTTTATTTTTTTTGTATTTTTGTATTTTTTTTGCTTTCCCTTGGTTTCGCCTTGAGGGCACTCCTTGGTACCGAGGTGCTCTTGACAGGTGGTGGTGGTTTTTCGCCCTCAGCTAGGTTTTTTTTTTGTTGGTTTCACCCTTAGGGCACTTCTCGGTGCCGAGGAGCCCCTCGGCTGGTTTTTTTTTTTTTTTTAATATTTTGTTTTATTTTGCCTTTAAGGCGCTCCTTGGCTAGTTCTTTTCTTTTCTTTTTCTTTTTTAAACTAATATTTTAGAAGTTGCTATATTTTTTAAAACTATGAGCTGTGCAATCATTCATCTACATTCATCTATCTACATTCATCCAAATATCCTCCAAACACTTTATTTCCGGAGTTTTTGATCCAATTTTCTCCCATTTTGTACTTTTTTCATACCACAGAAATAGGTTACAATGTAAAATTATTTCTTGTAAATCATCCCAAATCTGTGGTGATAGGGTGCCCAACTGGAAAAAAAAAATTGCTTACGACTCACTGCTCATTGCTCACTGCTCACTGCTCACATTCTAGCATTCCTGATCAAGTAATTGACTCTCTCCTGATCCCATTTTGAGCACCCTCCGGTCTATTAAGGGCCGCTTCACACTATGCCGAAGTCGAGTGACCGTCCGTCAAAATGAGTGGCCAAACTATGGCGAAAGGCCAAACTTTTTTGCCAAAAAATGCATTAAATAATATAGATTGAAGGTTTGGCCGGTCGTGGTGTGAAGCCCCAAAGGCCAAGTCCAAAGTCCAAACCCCATATCATTACGCCAAAAAAAATCAGCCCAAAAAAATTAGCCATAAAAATGAGTTAAAAAAATCAGCCAAATATATCAGCCAAAAAAAATCAGACAAAAAAATCAGCCAAAAAAAAATCAGCCAAAAAAATCAGCCTCTTCCATTTAACGGTCCACATCTTGACAGATTTTGATTATTTTATTTAAAATTTCGACAGACTCTCGATTGTAGTTTGGGTGCGCTATAATGGACGACCCAAGTTTTGCTCGAGAGGTCGTCGCTTTGGCGTCAAAACAGCCCAAAAGTGCTGCCATGTAGGACGACGGCCTTTGGAGTTTGGGCACAAGTGTGAAGGCCCAAAGTCCGGACTTTGGCCATTCTAGCAATCTCGTTAGTGGAAATCGACTTGACTTGGCCACTTGACTTGGCCACCAAGTGTGAAGCGGCCCTAAGTTTGTGTTCATGTCGGTTGTCCCAACAACTCATGAATCCAGTCATTTTAGTCAAGGTTAACCAAGTTGTGTCATAACAACCCTCCAAGTCAAAACCCCAATTGTTTTGGACCAAGTTCAAGGTGCCCCATGTGAGAAACACCGGAAACATCAAGCCAGTCCTAAACGTGTTACTTTAATAATTTGACATAAATCTCCCTTTACCATCAATCAAAGCCAAAGTCTTTTGATCCTCTTAAAATAAAAGAATAATTTTATTTTTCTTCAATTTAAACACTAAAATCTTTGAATTTTTGCAGTCAAAAATTGTAAGAATTTGTTAACTTTTTTATTTGGGTTTAGATCAAGATCCTTTAAATAGAATTGAAATAAAGTTTTCATGATTTTATTTACATCCATTTCTCTATAACATGCAATTTTATAATGTTTTCTATAATAAGAAATTGTCAATAATTTTTAGCAATTACGTTTCACATTTAGACAATAATAATTCTTATAAATACAAGGTTTTTTCTATAATTCACCATTATTGCTTCACTGTGATAGACACATAATACTGAAGTGAGACATAGAAATCCTAAGCATTTGATCTTGTAATAGTCTTGTTGTTGGTGATGTGGATCAAATTTAGATTCATGAAATTCTTAAATTGAGAGATTTTGATGTTGTTGTATTGAATATTTCACTAAAATTGATTTGTTGGGACTATTGTAACTCACCTCTATAAGTAATCATATTGGATGTATTTACAATTAAATTGTAAAAGTATACAACATTTTCCTAATGATAAAGCAATGTTTAAGATAATGGAGTCTAGTCCTTATAATATTTAAAACGGCGTTATAATGTCAATGCATGGATGAATTCTATTCAGCAAAAGAAGACCAAGTGAAGTATATTTTGGCTTGAATCTTGTAAATTAGACTTCAATCACAATCAAGTTCTAACGCCAGATTTCCACAAGATATTTAACTGCAAGATTTTTAAGAACATGCCAATGAGCACTTTATTTTTTGAAATTTTATTTTCTTTGATAATCACAATTTGAAACGGTCAAAATAAAGGCTTAGGCCACCTTTTCCAATATGTCAATTTTCAATATTATCATGTTTTTATGTGGAAATTTTATATCCATCTTTAACAATCTGTTAAACTTGAATTATGTTAGATAACTTTGACTACTCTGAAGTCAAATTTTCCGGTATCAAGTGGAATTATTTGACAAATTAAGTACGTGTATAAGAAATAGGAGGTTGTAGTATGGTTTGCCTAAATTGCTTGCTAAGCAAAGATTTGAAATTTGACATTCCAACTCTTTTTTCCAAGTCCAATGAAAAAATGAATTATATCTCCGCAAAGCTCTTATCATTCCCTATGTGCATGAATATTATCAAATTCACAAGTAAAATTCACATTGTCATGATTTGTGGAAAATCCTAAAAAAATTCTCCCATGAACAATTGTGCGTTAGGGAGTTTTAATTATAATGTGGGGAGGATATGTAATAATTTTAAAGTCATACATTAGATCAAATACCTTTGTCTTAAATAATGTACAGTACATGACTATTCTTAAGAAGAGTTACAACTCTAAGATGGTTTTCTTTCAACTTTAATGTGGTTATGAGAATGAACTGCAGAAGTTCCTCACAAATGTGTTGACTAATTTTCATAAAATATAAAAATTAAGAAAAAAAAGTATTTTTCTAATTGGTCATAATTTCTCTCTTATAATGCATTTGTTGTTGTTCATTGCTGTTCGTATATTTGTCATTTGTTTAGAGGCCTTGTTTTTTTTTTTAGTTTATTAAATCATTTAAATTTATTCAAACAGCCAGATTTAAATGAAGTTTAAAAAGATCAAGTCTTTTTAAACTTCATGTCACAACAAGAGCTGATTTTCATATTCCTTGTATTCCAAAACTACAGTGGCTAATAGAAGTATGCGGATAGAAAAAGCTTAATAAAAAATTCCAAGTTGCAATCCTACACAAGTTATCATAAAACCATGAGAACTTCAACATAAGATCACATCCGAATTCTTAATAAGAGTGTTAAGAATGAAACACATTATATGGGTGTATGACTCTTCATACAAAAATGTAATTTTGTTGCTTATTTACTATAAAAACTAAAACCATGAGTTTCAAAATCAATCTAATAGCTTGCAATAGGTGTGGAGAGATTACAATTGGTCCTCCATGGCTTCCAGAAGGTCTTGTGAATCAACATAGGGAAATGAAGTCTTGAGATGCATGAAGTGGGAATCCTTTGTTCCAAGATTGCAATAGTTTTAGGCATCCTCATTCACTTGCAAGGATATAGTGCAAAGGTTTGGTGTCAGAGATGATTTGAGAGATAGGCATTTATATGGTGGACCTCAATTTTTTTATGAAGGTTGTGATTGTAAGGTTGTAAGGGTGTAGAATGCTCTATTTACTGATACAATTGCAACAATGGATAGATAAATGTGATTTCAAGGCTTAGATTTTAGTGATGATATAGTTAGAAAGAGTCTTCCAGGCAAGGACTACAAGCAAGTGTGAAGATTAAGAAGCCATTGTTAATCAAAAAGCATAAGGCACATTGATATTGATGGGCAAAGAAGTGCAAGTATACAACTTGGATGGATTGGAAGTATGTCATTTTTTTTTATGAGTCAAAGATCAATATCTTTTACCCATATGGACGGAAATATTATTGGAGGAGTAGAGAATGTCTTTTGGACCAAAATGTACAATCTATTGTCCAATTTGGAGGAGAAAGTATTATGGTTTGGGAATGGATGAGCTAAGATGAAGATTTGCAACTTTTATCTTATAGAAGGGATAATGGATAAAAATGAATTTTGGAGGTGGAACTTATAAACACCTTACACAAGCATGATTTATCAGAGTAAATATTTTTCTCCAACTAAAAAACAACCCCAAATACTCATCTTAGTATGTCAAAGATTGGTTGTTGGCACAAGATTTTCAAATCATTTGGCATCTGCCGTAATCATCTAACCTTAAGTTATAGAACACTTGTGGAATAAAGTAGATTGTTGCATGAGGATGTCTGAGAAAAAAATCCACTAATAAAAAGATTTGTCGGAGAAACTACCAGAAGTTTGGTGTAGCATTGAAGTTTATTATGTGAAGAAGATGATGATGTATATACCACACAGAGTTGGTGGTGTTTATCAAGTAAAAAGTGGTTGTAGATAGTGGTAGTCATTAGGTGTGCTTGATGGTTGTGCCTTCAAGCTATTAAATTGATTTTGAAGCTGGTGGTTCTATTTTTATAGTAGATAAAGAACGACATTATTTTTTGCATAAAGAATTGTACACTCATATCATGTGTTTTGTTTTTGGTCAATTTTCCAATTGACAGTTTTTATCATGGATGTTGTGCTAAATGTTTTGTGCAACAATGCGATCTTATGTTTTGCCCTTTAGCGCTTAAGTGGCCCTCGCAAGGTTGATTTTTGGGTTTTTTTCTTGGAACTCTTTCTACAATAGTTTGTTGTCTCTTAAGTACTCTGAACGCATTTCGAGCTCCTCATTAGCTTTCCATTGGATCATACCAATCCATAAGCCATGCATGCTTAAACAAACTACAATGATTTCCATGAAGATGAGTTGTAGATTTTCGTGCTAAAATGTATCCATTGTATAAATGATGTTTGCCTATTCTACTACACTCCTATATTGCCTCTAACTCTTGTGGTCCACGTAGGCGCTACAAGGTTAAGTTCTTATAATTTTATAACAACTTAGTATGTAAGATTGCTACTTGATTTTGTTATTAGAGTGTATTGTTCAACTATTTTTGCTAGCCACTGTATGTCAAAGTCTTGCCATGCCTTGAGCATTTGCCATACATTCACCCTCTTTTTATGTCACTTTTTATAATATCATCAAATTCTAATTTCATAGCATGTTGTAAAACAACATAAAAATTTCAGATAGAGAAAAAACATTTTGAATTGATTTGAAATTGGATTTTTTATATAACATCTTCTCAATGGGGACATGTGATAGTCAAAGTCCTTGGATCTTACACCAATGATAATATATGAAATATTTCTAACGTCACCCATGGTTTCATATCATTATATTTTTAATACTATTCTTATTTACTCTTGATAGTTATTAGATATGGAAAACCTTAGTGGTCTTTCAACAAGAATCCTTCAATGGAAAGGCTTGGTAATGTCTATATCAAGTTAAAATAGAATTCACAATGTTTGATAATAAAGAATAAGAGGTCACATTGTATGTTGAGTTGTAGATATTTTCTTCTTCTTTATGCTAATGATAGATATCAGTAAGGCTTATTTTTAACCCCTAGATTTCTTTGACAATTTCACACCAAAAACACTTCAAAACTTTTTGATTTAGTGCAATGAATAAAGAAGAAAACAATAACTTTTATTTTTGGTTTTTTTAACTGTGGGATCTCAATTAAGACTTATTATGTAACATACGGTACTGGCAAAATTTCATCAAATTTGACAACACTGATTGAAAGATTATAGTGTTTAAAATAGACCGAAAGATTCATTTTCTTCCCCGCGTTTAGTGGATTATTAGACTTTGACTTTACTCGGTGTCAAATTCTTGCACTACACAACAATGTAAATGCATTACCATCATGTTAACCTCTAAAGGATTAAGTGTCAAAAATGGGCTTTTTGAAAGTTTGGTCAGGTTCCTATGGTGTCAATTTCCAACAACCCTCTTGGAAACTTCAATTGTAGACGGACCTTAGTAAGACCTCAATGGAAGAACATTTTTTTTCTAAATCCGACATTTCTAGAAAATATAATAGGGTTTGAATTTCAAATGAAGAGAGCGGGCACTTCGGGCAACTCCAAAAACTTATGCTAGGACACTCTATTGAATGTGAGATTTTCAATATTAGCAAGTGATATTATTTTCCTTCATATTGTCAAGAAAACGTTCTTGCAAATAGCATATTAACTGAAGTCAAACATTTTCACACATTGTAACACAATGTTGGGCAAGGTACCAAAAAAAATTCTCATTTTCCATATATAACTTAGAGATTTTTATATTTTTTACATCTTATTTTTTCCACTATGATATGTGGTGTAAACCTTCTTATAGACCATTTTGATTATCAATCTAAAACATATTCAGTTCACTAAAAATGTAAACATGAGTTGGCATTTTTTTAACCTCCACCCTCTAGTCAATTGTTTTGAATACGCTACACCTCATTTTTAACCCTAAACATTGGTGTACAAGGAACTAACATCATGTCTAACACGATGTTAACGGATTTAGACCTTGTGTGGTGCAAAGATTTGACACCAAGTGAAGTCAAAGTTTGCTGATCTATTCAACGCAATGAAGAAAATGAACCATTTGCTTGACTTTAAACACTATAATTTTTCAATCCATGCGGTCAAAGTTTGTGAGTATGTCACTTTAAAAGTTTTAATTAAGCTCTTATGATTAAAACTAGAAATAAAAGTTTTTGTTTCCTTCATTATACTAGAATCCAACAATTTTGAAGTGTTTTTGGTGTGAAGCTGTTACAGTACCTCAAGGGTTAAGCATGGTATTAGTTCCTTGTACACCAAGGTTTAGAGGTAAAGAAGGGGCGTAGCATATTCCAAGAACCTCTGCAAAATAGTGGAGGCTTATAAATTGTCAACTCATGTTATTTTTTTTTGTGAACTTAATGTGTTTCAAAATGAGAACTTAAATGGTCGATAAGAAGGTTTACACCACAAATGCTTCGGAAAAAATTAAAAAATTAAAAAATGTGAAGATCTCTAAGTTTTATATGGAAAAGAAGAAGACTTTTTGGTTCCTTGCCCCATAATGTGTGACAATGTGTGAAAATGTTTGACTTGGGATAATATGCTATTTTTCAATAAAAACAAGAGATATTTTTTGACAATATGGAAGGAAATATTATCACTTGCTAGTATTGAAAATCTCACATTTAATAGAGTGAACTAGCATAAGTTTTTGGAGTTGCCTGATTTGCCCACTCTCCCCATTTGAAATTCAAAACCCTATTACTTTTCATTAAATGTTGGATTTAAGATAAATTGGACTCACACGAAGCTTTTAGTAATGTCCATCTATACTAAATTTTTTAAAGAAAAATGTTATAAGTTGACAGTGTAGAAACATGCCCAAACATTCAAAAGTCCCGCGAGAGGACTCTTGGGAGTTTAGGGGTTTAAAATGGTCAATTTTGGTTGTATCCCAACCTTCACAAACAACTCTCTTAACCCTTTAATGCCTACGAGGCCCCGGCACAGTTGATTTTGGTGCTTTTGCTTTTGTAACTCTGTCCACAATTGGCCATGATTGTCGATCGCGTACTCTGGACAGATTTGGACCTTCTTGTTTGCTTTCCAATGGATCTCTCCAATCTCCAATACATGCATAAAAAATGTACCCTCTATGTAGATGATGTTCCGCCTAATCTATTATGCTCGTATATTCTCCCAGGCTCTCATAGGCGTTAAAGCGGTAATGGAGTATTCTTGCAAGTTGGAAGATATATCCCCTACTTTGTACTATGACAAGAGCAAATGGAGACCCAGACTTAACTTAACATAGGTGTGGGCAAACAATTGGTCAGCTCTTAGGAAATAAAGAGCGTCTCCTCATTGGGTAAGGTAAGCCCGCCTATAACCAACCAAAATCCATAGCCAAGACCTATAAAATTGGGGTATATCCAACCCTCTTCCATCCCATTACCACCAATTCAACTCCAAATGGAGGTTTGCTAATAGTCAAGACCCTTACTTTTGGTCGTTAGTTATGGGGGGTACCTATTGCTGGCCACCCACCAAACATGGCTGCACAGTTCAAAAATTCATAACTAATTCAATTTTCATTGGAAAAATATGAAATCACTTGGGTCGGATTTGTAATTCTATTGGCTATCACTAAAAAATAATAGAATAATTATCTCCTCTCTCCACATATGCTCATTCCGTAACTTGTCGGTTTTAGGGGGGGCTTACCTTAGTGCCTAGGAGCATTGATTGGCATTATGCATTTCATTGGTGCAGGAAAGGAGAGCATGAAATCTCTCATGCTGAATAGATGCGAGTGATGGGCCCGGCTTTGACATGGAATCTGTTGAGGTGGGCGCCTGGTTGTTGGTTTCTATAATGCATGGGAGGGCTGGGCCAAGAGGAGCTGCTGCATTATAGAGGAGGGCTTTATTTGAGGGCCATGCCAGTGTCTCTTGTGTGTATTTGGAGGTTGGCAGCCCCGGATTCACGTCAATCAGTGCGGCGACCTCGCCCTTGCTATTTCCCCCACTTCGAACTGCAGTAACTTACCCCTAAGTGACAGTTTCACACCAAAAACACTTCAAAATTGTTGGATTCTAGTGCAATTATTAAAGAAGGAAACAAAAACTTTGATTTCTATTTTTGACCGTAGGATCTCAGAGACGACTTATTAATTAACACACTCGTAAAATTTTATAGAATTTGACCGCACGGATTGAAAGATTATAGTGTTTTAAAGTCAAACAATGGTTCATATTCTTCCCTGCATTCAGTGGATCAGCAGACTTTGACTTCACTTGGTGTCAAACTTTTGCACTACACAAGGTCTAAATCCATTACCATCGTGTTAAGCATGATGTTAGTTGCTTAAACACCAAAATTTAGAGGTAGAGGTAGAGGAGGGGTGTAGCATATTCAAAACAATTGTGCAAGGAGTGGAGGTTCAAATGTTGCCAATTCACGTTTTAATTTTTTGTGAACTTAATATGTTTTAGATTGAAATCCAAATGGTCAATAAGAAGATTTACACTACGTACTGTTGTGGGGGAAAAAGGTAAAAAATATGGAGATCTCTAAGTTTTATGTGGAAAATAAGAAGTTTTTTTTGTACCTTGCCTGACAATGTGTGACAATGTGTGAAAATGTTCTTGTCTTTGGTGAAAAATTAAGGAAAAAATTGTTCTTCCACTCAGGTCTTAGTAATGTCCCACAATAAAAATTTCAAAGTAGAATGTTGGAAGTTGACACGATAGGAACCTGACCAATTTTTTTTTAAAAACCCATTTTTGACACTTGACCCTTTAGGGTTAAGGTATACCCCCATCGCCGAGAGATTAAGTAGTGTGCATATAAGGAGAACCCAATTAATAATACATTTATTTTTGAGTGATAGCCAATAGAATTTCAAACTCAACCCAAGTGATTATATATTTTTACGATGAAAATTGAAGTAGTTATGAATTTTCAAAGTGTGCTGCCATGTTTGACCTATTTTTGCCACTACGTACCCCCTATTAGCACCGACCAAAAGTTAGGGGTCTTGACCAATAGTAAGTCTTATTTTAGAGCTGACAAAGAGTGAATGGGTGGAAATGGGCCATATATGGGGTGGAATTGGCACTAAATATAGAATGGCAATGATGGGCATGACTACCTTTGTGATTGTCTGCTAGCACTTAGAGTTAGAGTGGTGTAAGGAGAAGAAGAAGAAATTTTGTACTTGGAGAGGACCAGCATGAATATAGTGTTTGTTAATTCTCTTCACCAGACATAGGTTAGCGTAATGGAACTACTCCCCTCTTTCAAGGATGAAAACTTTTCTACACTAAGTGCTTTCCTAAATTTTGAAGACAACCGACATGTCATCTCCTCAAGGGTCTTTTGGGTACCCATACAACGAGGTCTTGAAACCGCTGACCATAGTTGGATGGATAATGATGGTAAGCACCACACTGACATTGGGATTTGAACTTACAACCACCTCACCAGTGTACCATGATCAAAACCACCACATGAAGGTTGTAGTGCCTATATTCTTTTAAAAAGGTGGTCCATTGATACCAACCTTGTAGGTTAATCAAAGCGGAGCATTCATGCTTGTCAATAATACTCCATAATACAAAGCGGGAAGTAAGTGTTGCTCAGTTGTCCACCTCACGCAGTGCCTTCTTCTCTAACACACGCCGAATCCACCGCTCCGGTTGAGTTCCGCTAGCAACTCAAACACACAATTAAGAAATTATACACTTCGCCAAGTGCATTGATCAATGGTAAAAAAATGATTGTATATGCTCAAAAACTAAAAAAACTAAAAACTAAAAAATAAATGGCAAGATTTTGATATCTTTTTGTAGTGATTTGCTTGTTTCTTGCATTCAACATTGGCCTCTTCATGTGTACAAAAGTGACGTATTTTCTCTATTTTACTTTGAAAAAGGCACCTTGAATGTTGTCATATGTTATTACGCAAGTGAATTTGTTGTACAAAACATACTTAATTATTATTCGAAATGAATTGTAAGGCCATACATGCATTTGACTATTTCCTTTCTTTGTTCAAGGAGTAAATCATAGATGCGTTCATTGCAATCTGAACCTTGTAATTGCGAGCACCTTTGGAGAATTGCTACGCCGTCCCATGAGCATTGAACATAGTGTGGACCATAGTAGTTTGAGTTTCTACACTAATCGGAAAATACATGCAATCCTTGATTGGCACACACTTGTTGGAAAATAAATACGCGATGAGATCTTGACATGCATGTGTTTGATGTAAATTTGTGTAGGTGATCCACATCTAAAATTATTCCACAGAATAAACGGTGTAGTTTGGTTGCCTGGCCTTCACATCCAAAATACTGGATGATAATATTTGCAATTGAAAATGGATGCCAACTGATTTCCATTGAGTCCAATAAATATTGTAGGTGTTGAGATGGATGCAAGCTAGACCGACATTCATGAATTAGGTTTGGGGTTTGGGTGGGGTGTGCGCTCGTACACCCTGAGAGCGAGTTGTTCAAGTTGACCGGGTGAGTTGCCGGGTGTTTATTATTGCTTGGGTATCAAATATGTATGAAGAAGCTATTGAAGTACCATAAAGACTTGCACAAGAGTGACCTACGTGAGGTTTCTTGCAACAGTAAGAGTTCATTCTCCTCTTCAAAAGGCATCCTCAATGCACACACGCAATATCGACCTTGAACCATAACATTTCAACAGGTATAGCAAGCACGAGCAAAATTTGGAGAGGGATGGAGGGAACAATGCCTCAACGGAGCACGACCCTGTAGAGGTGCTTCACACCCTAAATAGCTGCTTCACTTCCGCTGCGGGAATAAGACCACACAACAAGGAACAGAGTCAATGCCTAAAGTTTTGGCTCTTTTGTTTTCAAAGGGATGTTCATGGCTCTGAAAGGGTGGCAAATGTAGCATGTGGGAGGCCAAACTTAACAAGCCCTAAAATGTTTAGAGTTTGTTTACGGGTGGGTTGCGGCAGGGTCTAGTTTTAACCCTGAAAAGTTCAATGCTAGGGACTTATCCAGGAAATGTATGGAGGATGCTCTGAATTCAGAAAATAAATTGTAGGTTTTGATGCAAATTGCAAATTCATGAGTGCTAGATTGCATTCCAACAAGAGAAGACCAAGAGAATCACATAGTCACTGAATTGTCCACGTACATTAGCACAAAGCCGTGCGAATTGGGGTCGCCTCGCATTTGACCAATTATGACCCCACTTGCAATTGCTAATTTGTTAATTGCCGAAAGAAAAGCCCACATCGCACATTTACAGCTCCAAATGTCTCACTCATCGTATAAATCTCAAGCAACATGGAGGTTAGTGCAGATCTCTCAAAAACATTGATGCAAAAATCTCATCTCAAATCTGAAAGCTCATCAACTCCCAAATTCTACTCAGATGTTGGTCATAGACGGCCCCTCAAACTGAAGACAATCTCTCTAAATCCCGAGAATCCTTCAACCTCAGATAACCCCTCAAACTCAATTAACCCTTAAACGGCGGAGCCTATGACCGTGGCATCAATCTAAATTTCCAATCTAATGTATGCTCTAGTTTCTCATCAAATATGAGTGAATTTTTTTATTTAATTTTTTAGAGATGAGACCACATGTCTCAATTATGTTACAAAAATCACATATTTTTTTTTTGAAAATTTAAATTTACTGTGATTTTTTGAAGAGAAAGTGAAGAAAATTCATATTAAGTACAAATTATGTTAAGAAATTGTGAAGTTTTCACCAAAGGTGGACATTAAAGTGCCAAAATTTGTGGTGTAAATGAAAATTCCGTGTTCAGCTAAATTTGAGCCACGGTTATAGGTCCATGTTTAATATGCAATAACTTATTCAGTTCTAGGTATTTTTAATTTTCAAAATGGTATGGAAACTAGACATCATTAGCTTCATTTCATTAGTTGGACTCAAATTCAAAAAATATCTTTTTGATGGATCAAATTCAAATCTAGTGCTATAGCTGGAAGTTTCTTAAATTCACTGTACCGAGATCCGTGTCACAAACATTTTCTTCTTTAGATAAAACATGATCACCTCAATGAGGCCACTTTCATCATCATCTAATACTCATACATTCAATGAACTCTCCCCAGAAAAAATTGGATGCGGAACGGTTGTTTACATCGATTATCATCCAACAATGTCATCCAAAAAGCCAATTTCAGGCTGCTCCAGCATACAAGGGTTAAGGGATGGTTGCGGCCAAGAAACGCTAATCTGAGGAAATTACGATGACTTCAGGATGACTTCCGGATGAAATCTGCGATGTGAGGATATTCTCAGCCGTCGATGGACCCATTGGACGGTCCGGATGTGAGCGTTGAGGTTTCCCTTCAAACCACAAAGTCATGTTTGGGACGAAAGGTGATAGGATTTGATGGTTCTTCGTCTTTTGAGAGTCTGCCTTCCTCGCTATTGCTCGTCTTGGTGATGAAGGTCCACACTCCACATGATTCACACCGACCATAGGCCCGGCCTTGCGCACGTTGATGAGTTCCTTGTCATGTCCACGTACCAACAACGGCGTCCCTTGCTCATCCCTCCCTCTTTCATGTCCAAACTGAGGTTTTCTTTGACCTTTCACCCATGTGAGATGTCCCATGTTGCTCTACCACCAGACATGTTTCTTGTAACCTCGGTTTCAGATTCATACTCCAAGAACATGCGGTAGCATTTCCTCTTCTAGCATCAATTTTGTTATATTTGGGCATATTTATGTGACCTCTGTCCGAGATTATCCTCACCCTCACACCAACATTGATAGCATTTTGATTGGCATCCATTTACAATTGCAAATATTATCATCCGGTATTTTGGATGTGAAGGCCAGGCAGCCAAACTACATCGTTTATTGTGTGGAGTAATTTTAGATCAAACGCATGCATGTCAAGTTCTCATTGCGTATTTGTTTTCAAGCAAGTGTGTGTCAATCAAGGATTGCATGTATTTTCCGATTAGTGTAGAAACTCGAACTACTCTAGTCCTAAAAAAATGAACGGCTTAGCAAACCTTGTTTCTTCCTAAAAATGAATTTTCAGCGGCTACGTACATTGATATTTATGATATTAAATTGGAAAAGTGAGACTATATTGATTACTTGCCTAAGTTTTTGAAAGCATAATTAAATAAGCCAGATACTTATTTTTTAATACTAAAAAATCTTTAATAATTATATTGCAAATCATATATGTTCTAGCATCCACAAGGTGCAGAAGTTTTAATTCTTCATGTGGTGATTTTTTGGAAACAGTTTTTTGAAAAATCCACTCATTTGGTATTTTTGTGTGCTATGGCCGCTGCCGCGGAGAAGTGCTCTTTTAAACTACAAGGGCAATATTGCTCAATTGCATATTTTCAATGTTTACAGTAGGCAGACTCTCCATATGCTCTCATTGGCCCTCGCAAGGAGCTCCATGTCCGCACCTTTGTTCTTCCACTTAGATTACAGATGGTTGCTACACATTTTAGATATGGTGTTAGCATAATGAATTTTGGTGCGACTATAGCCCCGAAAGGATGATTTGTACATGTACGGGTATAAACCTAGGATATCTAATTTTTTATTATATTTTTTTGGAATTTTTTTAAAGGAAAGGAATACGGATTTTCAATGTGGGGTTATTTTTATTTTAAAAATGGACTTGTAAGAAAAAAACTATGGTGCTTTGAACATCAAAAGCTTAAGTTTGGGGCAGTTAGGGAAGGTACTATAAAGACAAATAAAAGTACTATAAAGCTGAATAGTGCACTTTTTTAGGTAGCAGTGAAGGAAAGTTTTTTGCAACCCTCATTGTTTTTACTTGAAACGGAGGAGAAATTATGGATTTCACTTTTTCACTAGTAGAAGAAAGCATATTGATTCTATCCACCGTTTAGATTTTAGATTGGACAATTTTTTTAATTTAAAAAATAAAACTGCACCATAACTCTGGTGGGGTCCATTTTTGGTGTGAGGGGTGGTGTTAGCAAATGAATCTAGTCTAAGCCTAATGAATCTAATCTAGCACTAATCACTCCGGTGGGGTCCATACCCATTGTCAACAACCTGCTCCAATTTCTTTATTCTTATCGTCACTTTTCATCCACTTTGATGTTTTTCATCCACTTTTAAAATCTACTCATTTATTTTTCACTTGTTTCAAATGACAATTGCAAAGCAAGAAAGTAAAGTATACAAACTGGAATTATAGTATATCATGAACCTTTGTATAATAGATGATAATTAATGCCAATGGATGATTAAAAACAAATATTTTAAGGATTTCTTTCAACATTGAGTCTCTTAATGGGTTTTTTGTACATGGATATTGGGGTGAGTTGTTGTTGTTCTCTTCTTTTCCACCAATGAAATGCAAGAGTAGTAATGACAATCAATATCCTTGGTCCCTACCCAATGCAAACTAAAGCTCCTCATAGTGTTCCAAGTTCCTAAAGATTTGACTGATAGTTCCCCAAACCTTTTTGAAGCCTCTCCATGTGGTCTTGATTCCTAACATGAGATCATTAAGTAAGGAGGGACATACAAGGACATTTCTAGCTTTCACTTTCAGAAAATTCCATTCAATTCCACCTTTGTCAAATCCTTGATTGTTGGTTACTAGGAACGGCTTCCCCGTTTAATTGATATGTCCTTAATTTTATAATAGATTTTAACTCATTGTGATGAAAAACTAGACTAATTGTGGCCCTTGGAGTAGATACCGTAAATTTTAGTCTAGTTCTACACTACAAACCTATCTTGTGCACGTACGTCCATGCCAAATCCACGTCAATTGATTTGCTACAGCCTATAGCATCTAGAATGACACTGTGGTCCCCATGTTTGTCCCAAAAATGACCCTATAACACAATAGGACAATTCTTCCATTTCCAATGCATACAATCTAAACCACAGGCTATGTTTATTTGTACCAGACACTCATGGGCAGCACAAGTCAGTTGCTGCAAATAAAAACTTGGCAAACAACCGAAATAGTGGCAACTCGACGTCTCATTCCCACTTGCACAGTACTCAGTCCAAGCCGCATGTACTTGTCACACATCTGCAAGGATCCCATACTCTGGCATACACAAAACAGTACAACCTTTATACACCATACTGGGAGGATTGTCCTATGACTTGACATCATCACAGTGAGCTCCAATGAAAATAAACGACGGTTGATGCTAAGGAACGTGATAGCTGATGCTCCCAAATGTCCATTTTTGTAGTACGCACAAACATAAGCTGAATACGTTCATGTACAAAAGAGACGTATTCTCTACGTCACAAACAGCAATCAGTCCTGCACTGCGTACAAGTCCCCGTAAAGCTAATCTGCACTAAGGTAAGTGGCTCTTGAACCGACCCTGTTTCTTAAACCGTCCTCTAACTCAGAGTACCTACAGTGTACCTACAGTGTACATTTCAAGAGGGGGTTGGTTTAAGAAACAGGGTCGGTTTAAGAAACAGGGTCGGTTTAAGAAACAGGGTCGGTTCAAGAGCCACTTACCTTAATCATGTGAACATCACTCACACTCTACATCAGCTATTCCCAAACTGGCTAAAATTAGTTGAAAAGCTATAGGAAAAACTTGATTGTTGCTAGTACACAGTGGGATTTTTTTTTAAATAATGAAATTTAGTCATTATGTTGACCATCATTATAAATATTTAGCCACCTTCAAAGATGATATCCATAGGTCTCACATAGATATATCGCTGATATCACAGGGTATTGTCTAGCTATCTCCACGCACTATATGTTTGAATAGCTTACCAAGGTGCAAGTTGTAGCGTTTCTGCCAATTTTCAAAAATTGATTTTGGGATTGACTGCACTAAAAATAATAAATAGTGTCACGATTCTGACTGTCTTGCACAAATTTAATTGCTGATTGGTGTACAAGTCTCACCAACACTAAATGTCAATAATGTATTGATTGATCCAACAAGGTACTTTATGTGACATATATAAATATTGTCATCGTTACTTATTATTACATTGAATGATACATGTAACCTTTTCGTTTCTCATTCAAATCCTTGTTCTCAATGTATGAAGTGTTAGACTCAAGAATTTTAGGGGAATTGAAGTAGAATATGTTGGTTCAAAGTGGGATTCTAATTTAGCAGGAATATAAACTATGGCCAAGACTCCTCCGGTGATGAACTTCCAGCGCGGATGAAACTTCCACACTATTTGTGTGAAGAGTTTAATAGAGTGAATTTCTTTTTGTCCAATAGACTTGCAACTATCACACGCATCAGAGGAGGCAAAAAGGTGATGGGAAAATCCATTGCTATCATAAATAAAGGGCACATCCTCCCTCATGAAATACATGTACAACAAATTCTTGTAGAGAGTGCTCATTACGCACTCCGAATCTAACACCCCTTGTACACGAACTGAAACCTAAAAGCCTACAACAAGAGAAGATAATATTTGCCACTTCCAACTCATATTAACACAGGACTGCAGGTCACCTAGATACAAAGCCTGGAAACTATCCTGGACAAGCTAACTGTCTATTACAATGACAACATCAAACGAAGGTTACACAAAAATTCACAACCAGAGAACAATTGGATACCTTAATAGCGCCTCGGCAGCTTCAGAGCCTCAAACCGCTTAGTCAAATCATCCTCCTCAACCGTCTTCGCAGAGCTATAATCAATCGCGTTATACTCATTCGATCCATACTTCGAGAAAGGATTGTCATCTTCGTCATCAAACTGAGCTTTTGAACTTCCCAGACGTGAAGGCTCACGAGCTCCTCCTCTCCCAACCGACCCTTCGTCTTCATCAAACAACGGAGAGCTTTCACGGTTGCCGAGCTTGGAACTGTACTGCTTTGCAGCGAAAGGTTGGTCGTAGGAAGAAGAGTCATCTGGCCTATCGGAATCGAAGGCGCTGTACCGAAGCTTGCTCTTGTCCCTGTTGATGTCAAAGATGTCGTACCTCTCAGCTTCGTGTTCTCTAGACACCCACTTAAGACCGCCTCCCTTGTTGGACCCTTGCTTTCCCGGCCTTGAAAACACTCCAGAGCCTTCACCGGAGTCTTCATCATCGTCATCAAACGCTGGCTTGCTGGACGTGTCTGCAAAGTCGAGCTTGGTGGCCTTCAAAGACGGCTTCTGACTTTCCGGGGCTTCAGATTTATACCTGGATTTCGTTCCACCTGCGCCTCGGCCGCGAGGCACATCATACTCTCCACCATCGCTGTCACTGTCATCGATGAATTTCGCCGGAGCTGGCTTGGCCTCATGGAAGTGTCTTCTTTGTGGAGGTGCTCTTTTCACCGGCACCTCTTCCTCGTCACTGTCCAAATCTGTGGCGCTTTCCTCTTCCTCCTCGTCCTCCTCCTCATCAGGTGGGCTTGGGTTCTGCCTCGGTAACCTGGAGCCATACTCGCCGCTGTGGGTTCTGGCGAGTTCTGCTGCGGCTCTTGCTGCTGCCACTGCGCGGTTGGCCGACTCAGCTGCAGCTTGCGCGGCGGAAGCCACGTCTAAGTAGTCGCCGTGTGCTTCCTTCTTTGTAGACATATAAGAGTCTTCTTTCGTGTCTGGTCTTCTTCGAGCAGGAGGCGAAAGAGGGGCGTACCGTGTGGGTGAAGAAGGACCGTAACGTACAGGTGACGGAGCTTCGTACTTCGTCGGTGGCGGGATGTTCGTCGGCGAGGCAGGTTGTTTCCTCTCGTCCTCAGCAGAAGAAGATAATCCTCCAGCAAAGTCCGAAGGCATCTGGGACATGGTTATGGTTGGGACGTTTGTTGCAGTATCAGACTGGGGGCGGCTCAGTTCGGAAGACGATAGCTCATCCGCTCCAGAGAATTGGCTCGATCCATCCTGTGCATTTAAGGCACTATTTAGCCAAAAAAATTTACTGTGGAAAGATATTGAGCAAGCTGCTGGCACTAGCCGCTGATATACGGACACCTAGATGCCACGTGTAAAAAGCAGCACTAGGAGGTTGATGAACAATGAGGTTGGATTTCGGTCTTACAAGTAAATCTTCGTGAGATTTCGAGAGCTCTGCTTCAGTATCTGTAGGATCCCAGGCGATGTCGTGCTCGGCAGCGATCTCCTTCATCAATTTCAGCTTTACCTCTCCAGGTGGGGCACGTACCGAGAGCTTCTCAATTATCTGGACGATCATTCAAACAGATATACTCAGCATCCGAGTGAGAAAAGTCTAACATCAACGTTGAAATATCTGTGCAGGCAACTCCAACATTACTACCTCGGCTGAACAATGAAGAGTCTACAGGAATCCAACCAAAATAGTGAATGGTGTAACGGGAAAGCCACACAGCAAATGATGTGAAAGAATATCAATGCACAAAGGCTTCATTACAGGCATTCAGGGGGTAGAGAACTGAAACTAAGTTGGGTCCATTGAAGAACTGGGATCTCAGCTGTCACCATTGTTAAGGTAATGCAGACGCATTTACAGAGCGGCCGAACATATAACTTACCCGGCGATTGACTCCACATTCGGGACGCAACTCTGCTGCAGCTGCTGCAAACTCTTTCCCGTATTTGGCAGCAAAAAGTTGGCGAATTTGGAGAAGTTCAGGAAGATCTGAACATCGTGGTGAGGCAAATATCAAACTAGCGATGGCCTCTTTCAAATCTAAAGGGCAATTCCTGCAATTGAAACAGATCACTCATGAGGCTAAATCAGAAACCAGATAGATATTTTGAAAAAATCACTCATAATGTTTACTTTGTTTCTAAACTTCTACTAGAAATGGTTGAGTAGGCTAGCTAAACGAAGGATGGTAGAACAATATCTCAGCTCAAAATTTCTCACCCTCGTCAAATTCAATGTGGCAAAAGAGTGAATAAACGTATGACTTACTTCTGCGACTCTATAATAGGGAGGCGAACGGCCACGAGTTCACAAAATAGTTCAAGAATGTCGTATGCTGCCAAAATGTTCTGCTCTCGAATGATATGCTCGACCTGATGTCAAGATAGTTCATTTTGTTAAGACAGATGAAGAAAACCTAGAAGTCCAAAGCCAAAACAACTCAAATATGGCAGTAAAAGAGAGTGCAATAATGATAGCAAACTCACTCAACCAGCATAAGCTTTGCAGGTCTGTAAGAAATCCTCTAATGATAAGCTGTAACAAGTAGAGCGAAGAAAAAGAGTACTCACACGAATCCTTGCACTGGGCTCTTGGCCAGTGGTGAGTAGTTGAGAAATCTCCTTGCGCATCTGCTTGACCTGGATTTCTCTCTTGTTACGAAGTAGCTTGATGCGTGCCATTGCCAGCCTTAGCAACGTCTTACTGCGAAGCCGAAAACCATAAAAACGTGATTACTATCATTATCGAATCGACAAAACCCTAAATTCATGAGACGATGAGAAGCAACTTGGATACAACTCAAGTGATTACTATCGCCTCAATCTTTCCAAATTGGAAAACTTTGACAACAGGACTGGACAGCAAAAACCACGAGAAATTCCAGTCACGCAATGAAAAAACCCTTCCCATGCCATGCTCACCATTTCTGGGCTTTAAAACCCTTCCCGAGCATTGAATCCCACATTTTGCTGATTGTAGTTCACGCAGGCTCTTAAAAAAAAACCCCACCTCTACGAAGCTGCACAATACGTCATAATTTCAGCTCACAGCGTACAAACCTCATCATTACCCTACAAACAACAACACAAAACTCTCAAAACCAGAGTCATCGTCTCCGACCAATCGCACCAAACTCAAAACTCGAAAGCACCATAACGATCTAATCAGTTCGCCACGAAGTTCCGACACTAAAAAGCAAAATAAAATTAAAAATATAAACATTTCCATCGCAGAGCATCATCATAGTACCACCAAACCTAACGAAGAAAGAACTTACTATTTTAATACAAAAGAGAATCCCACAGAATTAAATAGAAATCATTGCACATCTCACCAATTCCCCTAAATGCAAACAGAAACCCCAAATTCAACTCCCACGCCACCGCTCCCAACACCTCAAAAACCAAACCTCATAACCAACCTATACAAACACCCTAAAAAAAAAAAGCCTCCGGAAACAGTATCACCAACCTCGCAAGGCTCAACCCAACCGTTCTAGCCAAGTCAGCCGTCCAATCGATAATCCGAAAAAGCGTGGGCTTCAAGTAGCTCGTCAGAAGCGCCAGAGGCGCGCGAGGACGCGGGCGGTGGTAGCAGGAGACCAGGTCATGCCCGGAGCTAGAAAAGCGACGCAGAGCGCGTGAGCTCGTGACGATGGACCAAGCTGCGAGCTTAGGGCTTGCTCTCCACTTCACCGTAGTTTACTCCCTCTTCAGGAGCGAGACGAAGTTCCCTGAAGGAGGGAACAGGACGGGAACAGTTCCCTGAGGAGGGGACGGTAAGGGAATGTGGGACTTGGAGTTCTATGTGGAGAGAACGATTTATGGGAGCGCGAAATAGAGTTGGGAACGTATTGGACGTTGATTGCGGAGGATTTTGGCAGGTCGGAGGAATGCGTCCGTCACCGACCAAGGGACGTGGGTACCGACCAAGGGTAGCAGCGTCGAAGTATCCGAGATTGACCCTACATTCTTTCTCTATGATTTATTTGGATGTTTGCATCTAGATGGTTAGGGCTGGAGCCCAAAGAATTCCCGAGTTCTGATTGGAGTAGAGAATTGGTACCCCGGAAATGGGTTTACATCAAGCAAAATGCGGGCTGTGGCCCAAAGTTTTTTTCGTGGATGAGAAATCTAGTTGGAATCCCTTTGGCAAATTTGAATAGTGTTTTACAGAACTTAAGGAGACTTATTTCTTACAACCTCTCGGAGGTTGTATTTCCTGAAGGCCATGAGAGTATTTTTCAGAACCTATTTTAGCCAATCATTTATAATATTTTTACTACTGAAATTTACTGTTGACATTTACTACTGACATTTACTGCTGACATTTACTGCTGACAATCACTGCTGAAGTTTACATTTATTGCTGACATTCACTGCTGAAGTTTACATTTATTGCTGACATTTATTGTTGAAGTTTATATTTACTGCTAACATTTACTGCTGAAGTTTATATTTACTGCTGACATTTACTACTAAAGTTACATGTACATTTTTGTAATTTAAATTCATTTGGAAACTTCACAAATTTCTTTTGAAGATGTAATCTAACCGTACTACAAATTCTTTCACTATGGGGTAGTTCTCAAAAGAGCCCATTTTCATATAACTACTTAGAAATTTAGCCCAAGTACACAATGGGCCACAACCCTTCTGTTCGGGTTTACACCTAAACTTTGGGCCACAACCCACTTAGAACTTCCTTGTTTGGTGGAAGGTACCCCGCTTACAATGGTTTCAACCTTCGAGCGGAGTACCACTTGTGTCTATGGGATCCAACCCAAACCTTCAGGTGTAAACAAACCCTAATATATATTTTAATGACGTGAAAGTAAGTTGATATGTTAACTTTACTCTAGTTTTTACTACCTTGCAAAAAAAAATACAAAAGTTGTTGCTTTTAAATTTGAATTTCCATCTTCAATCATTTTATTATAAAACTAGTATACTGGCCCATTGTCCCCAACATGTAATGTAAGTTTAGGTAAGGTAACTAAAATTGTAAAAGTAAAAGTAAAGTCCTCGTCATGCTCCTTGGAAATATCTCTCAGTTATCTTCCAATCCAGTAGCGGGTTTCACCATGGTATCGATGATGTCCATTTACGCATTTATTATATTATTAGTATACTGACATGTTGTTGCCAATGGATTTGTGAGATACTTTATAGGTCAATAGCGGACCATATATTTTCCTCTTAGAATACAAAAATGCATTAATATTTAGCAAAATACACACCTTTAGATTGAAGATTCTCCATCTACCATCTTTCAATACATGCACCTTTTCAACTTCAACACCATACATGATCTCATTTTTCAAATGCCATGTATCATTGAATCGGGCTTGACACAAATACCAGCTTTTGTAACTGTTGTATACATCAATTTTTACACATTGTACATCAAATACAGGAAAAACACGTTGCAAGCGAAATTTTGCTTTTGAGCCCCAAATGTACATTTGGACAACAATCCAATTGGTTCTTCAAAGACACCATCACCAGCTCGGAACATAAATCTCTCCAAATCGGCCCATCTCTCAGTGCTTTCTGCTCTTTTGATTTCACAATTGCTTCCACCTTCACATCATGGTTCACCACTCCCCACACCTTTCTAGAGCCCTTACGCAACTACAAATCGTAATTCTCTCAAGAGTTAAGGTTTAAGTCAAGATCAAAAAAATCATGGCTAATTCGGCATTGCAAGTGCGGCTTAAATCAAGGATTAAATCACTCTTGCCAAAATCATGGACGATGCCCTCCACATGAGCAATACACAAAGAACCGTCACCTCCAACTCCCGGACACTCCATCACTCAAAATTGAAAACCTCTACAAACCATTAGAAATATTAAAAAAACCTCTACAAGTCTCCATAAATTGAAGACATCTACAACGTCTGAAGAGATTTACCTTAAGATCACTGGTTTGCAAAAGAATTGCATATGAATTGAGATTAGAAGCCATTAGAGGGTAATATTGTATCTCGGGGATACCCTTGGGAGACCTGGGAGGTATCGCGTGACTTCGATCATGGGGTCACCTTTTGTCCTTATTCAACCCCATTCCCGTCTTCTTCCCAGAGGGTGACGTGCCTCCATCTCTGCACTCCCAAAGGTTGACGTGGCCTCACGCCACGGCTTTGGGATGCGCATCTCCAATTATTATTTTCTTTAGATACTTTATTTTCTTTTGATATCCGCTTTTTACTTTAGATATCCGTCACTTACTATATATACTTGCACATAACACTGAGAGGGATATCGCCACATGTCACCACGAGGCTTACCCCTACCTTTTTTATTATTTCAAAACAACAATTAATATAGAGAGAAGAGAAGATATTGATAATGTAGTCCACTCTTGGTACAGTGGGTAAAATGAAAATAATCGAGGGCATGTGTAGAGATATTTATTTCCCACCATTGATTAAATAACAGAGATGGTTACTATCAGGAAATTTATTTATAATGGTAGTATTGGCACATACATTGTTAATAAGAAGTTTGCTATTTAACAAATAAAAATAATTAGGTGTTATGAGAATACTTCTCATGTGTCTGTGTGTCTAATTTATCAATGCTTGATCAAGTTTACTTGATACTTAGAATATAAGTATTATAAATAGCAGATGTTAGACAAATAGCATTTCTATTAGAATGAAATATAAAAAAAAAACAAAAAAACAAGTCATAGAAAAACCACACATTTGTAGTTATAGAATTAAAAAATAGATTAGAATATTTCACGGTTATTTCTAACTACTTGTACATTTCTCAAGAAGAATCATTATTCCAAGTGTGCTCTCTCCAAATGGAAATGGTGTCAACTATCAACCGCCTCAATTAAAAATCTCATCCCAAAATCTACAAACACGCCTGATTTCGACAAGCAAGTGGCCAACTCTCTTTTCCCGCAATTCCCTCTGTTGTAGATATAAAGATATAAAATAGTGAAAAGCTAGAGAACAGAATCGCGTCGAGCCGGTAACAGAAAAGCTAGAGCCGCTTCGCAACGACCGGAGCGAGCTCCGTCGCCATAGCCAGGAATCACAAGGAGTAGGAGGAAGGCACGTAGGGAGAGAGAGAGGGAGGCGAACCTCCAGACCATGGCGGCGATGGCGTCGCTCTCACTCTCCAGCTCTTCTCTGCGATCATCGTCTCTCCTCCGTCCTTGCTCGGCTTGGAGCTCAAGCGGCGGGAAGAAGACGAGTCACTTCTCTCGGTTCGATCGGGGACGATGCGTGGCGCGGATGGCTGTGCCGGAGCTCGTCGAGGCTATGCAGCAGCGGTGAGTGTCGTGCGAGTTCTTGTTTTTGATAGGACCAATTTTTTTTTCTCTGCAGTCGTGACGGATGATGGCTCTGTTTTTGAATTTGATTGCTCAGGATCCAGTGTTGATTTTGAGATGTGCAACGGGTGAGGGCCTTGCATTTGGTAGGAGTAATTTCCGCCGTGATGGATGGCTTTGTTCTTGAATCTAGTTGCTCACGATCGAGATGTTATATTTGAGAGTGTAGGTGATGGAGGCGATCATGCATTATTAGTACAGAGTACTAGTATAGAATCCTTTTGTTGCTGAGCACTGCAGTCATCCGTGAAAAACTGCTTTGTTTCTGAATTTTATTGCTCAGGATTGAGTCGATTAATGTTGTTAGAAGTTTCTTTTAGAGTGCAGGTGATGGAAGGGATGCACAATGGCTGAGGATCGCCTGAACTCCTGCATTAGTTGCGTCTGTGGTCCGCCGCTGTGGATGGCATGTTGTTCTTGACTCTTTTTGCTCAACATTGAGCTGTCGAGTGTTATTGTTGTTGTTGTTGTAATAGTTCATGTTTGAGATTTTAGTCGTTGGAGGTGATGTGCAATGGTTGAGGATTGTGTGAAGGAGTTGGGAGTTAGTTGCAGTTGTGATTCTCCTCGATAGAGACTTCGGTTCTTGAACTTGATTGCTCAGGGATCGAGTATAGTGATGTTGTAGTTATAAGCAAGTCAGAGTTCACTTACCAGTGGGTTTGATCGTCATCGGCATACTTCATGTTTTATGTCTGTCACGGAAATGAGTGATACGGATATGCTGCTGCGTAGATGATGAAAATATCTACTATAAGCGTTGCATTTTACGTTCCTTTTTTGTTCACCACGGGGTCGATATTATAAAGAAAGAGAAATTTTATGGCGTTTAGGGGAGGTTGTTGTTATGAAGATGTTTCGAAGTGTAGTTGTGATGATGTGGAGGATTTTGGTTTTGGAGGTGAGAGTTGGGCTTGTTGCTGCTGCCATTAATTTTCCTAAGCGGCGCATTGTCGGTTTTTCTGAACCAGTGATTTTGTGATTTTCACGCAGGATGGGACCGGAAGCGCATGAATTCATGGTTCAATTTTATCATGATGTTCTCCATAGCGCTGTTAATCTTGGCGTCCCCGTTCCTGTCGATGAGAATGTATGTGTTTTTAGTCGCGACGAGATTTCACTTCGTTTTTTTTGGCCTAGTTTGATACATTTGTATCGGACATGGATTTCCACGACCCTGATCAGTGCTGTACATGAACCTGAATTCTTCTTAGTGTCCAGCTGCTTGAATCTAGTTTTGAGAAATTTGTATAGCTACATGTGGCATATTTTCCTGAGAATGTTCGATTTTCTTGGAAATCTATTTTCTGCAAGGGATTGTAAATTTCTAAGCTGCCAAGTTTAAAACACAAAGCGAAGTTAACTGATGGAAGGATTTATGATAATCATGATTTAGGCACTGGCTTTCTGCGCCGTGATTCTTCCCGCTGCATTGTTGTACTCTACGGCAACTCCTGGACCAATCGCAGGTCTTGCGGATTTTTTACAAGGCCATATCAATTCTCCTCTGTAAGTGCTTTATTCAACAATCTCACTTCGTTTTACGAGTTGTTTGCCATTGGCCTTCTTTCAGAGACGTTGTTTTCAAACAGGTCATCAATTTAATTTTCTTGAATTTGATATTAGGAAGTAGACTCACCTAACATTGGTACGATATTGGTTATGTGTTTATTTGCAGTGTTTTTCGGGCATATGAAGTTGAAATTGGACGTCAGATGGGTGAGGGATCATTTGGGATCGTCTATGAGGGCCTCGTATACAAAGGTAGCTCTAATAATTTGAGTTTCAGCAAAGTTGCCCAGCTATAGTGGGAATGATGAACTTTGGGAGTTTCAGTGTTGATTGATTAACGGTGTAAGGGATTTGTATCTGGTCACCTGACCATGACCCGAGCGAGCATTCTTGGTTTGTATCCTGAGCCATACCGCCTTTTGTTTTACAGGGGGAAAGAGGCCGGGAAAGCAGCCAGTGCGCGTGGTATTGAAAAGAAGTAAGGCTGGAGTATCGGGTGGCGATGACATGCGCAACGCTGAGATTCACATGAATCGGCGTCTTCAGGTGTTTGACTCTCGTCCATGTTTTTAGGGCGATGTTACATCTGTTGTTGAGGGACAAGTTCAGACGTTAGAGAATCAACAGCTCCGGTAGCGAGGTATTCAGAGAGTATGCAGGTAACTTTTCCTGCGATACTAATTGATCGATGTGGAATTTGTGGGTCTCAGAGAACCGCACCTGAAGCATGTGCTGAGTTCCTGGGCACAGTGAACGTCTCCAGCACTCTAGCACGAGGCAAGCTGACAGAGGTTTGTGTTCTACATATAAAATCCTAGTTGCATGCACATTGTGATTGTGATACCTGAGTTTGATGCACCTGGAAGGTGATTACGCAAAAAACGTCTCATGCTTGTATCTAGACATTGTTCACGATGACGTCGGTCACTAGACATTGTAGAAGGGTTTCTCTCTGTCGGTGTTTTCTTGGGGTGGTGTCTTCCCTAATTCTAGTTTTTGTCGATTTGCAGGGAGTTTGGTTGATTTGGAAATATCAAGGTTACAAGACACTGGACTACTGCATGAAGCAGAAGAACTTTCCAGAGAACATTGCTGAAGCTGTTCTTGGAAAAAAGGTGAGTTGTTTGAACAACTGTTGCATTTTTTGCTTCTGTGAGAGAACAAATTGATGAAACACGTACCGAAGGGTTCTAGAGAACTTTACAGAATTTCCTTGCACTTTTATGTATGTTTTTTGGCATCTGATGTTTGGTCGTGTAGCTCAGATATTGTATGGCTTTTAATTTCAGTACTCTATCTGGGTAGCTTTACGCGTCCTAATGTGCCGTGCTATACTTTTCTCAGATTGTAAGCCGTGGTTCTAAAGCAGCTCCGAAAAGTCAGGATGTGCTCGTTATTAAGAAAATCATGCAGCAAATTCTCACCAACCTACATGATTTACATCGATCAGGCAAGCTTGGGTCTCTTTGGTGAAGAGAGTTTGGAGTCCGTAATCAAGAAACTATTGTTGATAATCAATGGTCTCATGCTAGAAAATGACTGACACGTGGTTGCAGGAGTCGTGCATCGAGACCTGAAGCCTCTTAACTTGGTCCTATGTGAAGATTCTGGATCTTTCAAGCTCATTGACTTGGGTGCCTGCGTCGACATCCGATCAGGATTCAATTATGTATGGAGCTTGCCGTTCCTCGTTGATATCAGATTTCTGATGTTTCGATTCCTGATCTCTTTTCAACCAATCTTTTATGAAAAGTTTTTTACAATCATTCTCAAGTGGGTAGTAATGTAGAGCACTTTCTGAAACTAACGGAATTGATCTGGTTTCTTCATCGTGTGTCTCAGACTCCAGATGAGACAGTGATAGACCCAACATACGCTGCTCCTGAGCATTACGTGATGCCTACATGCACTCCTACCTTGCCTCCAGATCCTTTGTGTTCCATAATCTCTCCCATTGTCTGGCTTCTCAACACTCCAGATCGATTTGATCTTTATTCCGCTGTAAGTACTGTATAATTTTGAATCATGGCCTTTTGTGCAGTTGAAAGCAGTTTTCTTCCAACACGTGACTATTTCCTTATTAAATTTTCGTTTTGTCATATTGTCTGTCGTATTGGGTGATTTTGTGTTGATCACATGGTACTTTAGATTCTGAATCAAAAGAATCCTACATGCAGGGCCTCCTTTTAATGCAGCTTAGTGTCAAGCAGCTACGCCAGGACGTGGGATTGGTAATACGTCTTTATACCTTTCTTGCTTTAATGCACAAGTGTGTTCCCTCTGCAGTTGTTGAATACAAGGCGCATGTTCGTTTTTTGAGCCGATAGAATGGATGCTGCCCAGACATCCCATTCAAACCAATGAATGTTTTTGTATCTCTTACAGCATTTTGAGTTTCCATTAAATGTCTTATTCACCATATTCTCATTTGATCGTTCAATTACCCACCTTGCAGCAAACTTTCAATACACAATTTAAGCGGGCCGGTTACAACTTGAATGTTTGGAGGAAACGATGCGCCATCAGTAATGAAGAATTCGCAATACTGGACGCTGAAGGTAAGGCTTATCAACTCCTGCTTTTGAGTGTACATTCCGTATCATATTTGAGTCCAAGTCTACTCTTGTATATATATCCGTAGGTGAGGTCCTTTGGTTTATATGCAGTTTCTGAGGTTTCAACTTCCTTGTCGAGCATGTTGGGCTTTAATAACCGAGAGCTTCTATGTTACTACCCAGGTGGTGCTGGATGGGATCTTGCGAAGGCTATGCTTCAACCTAGACATGACAAGTCGTCCTCCATCTGGCCATGTATGTATTTTGTCTAGTTTGTCACATTTCTGTGCCCTATGTTTTATTATAGATTTCAAATTTACTTTAAGCTTCGGATAAATTTTGCAAATACTTGCGGATGTGAGCTTGAAATGGATATCTTCTCAAATTGATTACCTCTGCATTTTTTTTGGGCCCTGTTAGTGTTAGTGGCTAGCAGTTACTAGGAAACTATCAATTTTTTGAAAGCAGAGTTCCTTGTTTCAGCTGCAGGGCTTGGTAGCAGCCGCCCTTCAGCTGCAGCTACCTTGCGTCATCGCTTCATCCGAGGCACTCTTTTGCCCCGACCTGCCAATATTCCCAAGCTTGTACCGGACTTCACATCATTTCCATCTCTTCCTTCTCTTCCATCTTTGGATCATTTGCAAGCTCCTGCCTTCTCTGGCAAAAGTGCGGTGGAGTCAGCTGTTCGTCAACTCAGCAATATACAAGAAGCAGCAGAGAATATTGATATGGAGCGCGTACAAACTGCCTTTAAAACAGCGTTTCCCACAGCCGCCACGAGTGCTTTTGTTTTAGCTACAGGCTGGATGGTAAGTTGAAAGCGTAATGATAGTTTGTTTGTTTGAGATGATAGCCGCAATAACTGTTTCGTTCTTCTAGCTGCTTTATTAAATCATGGTATTGATCAAGTCTGTCTTGGCAAGTGCTTTTATGGGTTTCAAATATTAGCAAGCCCACAGTGAACGTGGTAGTCAAAGTTACTGATGTTGGTCAGCTTTACATGGCATGCAGGCCCTGACAACACTGAAAAGCTCGGCACATGTGTCTTACGACATGGGCCGATGGATGATGCAATCCATGGGTTTAAGTGGATCGGCGTGTTTAGCATACTTCCTCTTTATCAAGTAAGCTAAGGTCATCTGTTGTGCATGATTTCTGTTCAAGTTTGATGCGGAAGATGTCCGGGGCACGCTTGTCTTCCATATATCATGTTCTGAGTTTGATTATTTGTAATAGCGTTCAATTTGTTTGGTTTGTAGGCCATGGTTGGAAGAGCAGGAAATGGCAAGCAGTAGGAAGAGGGAGGTGGACTACATATTAGAAGCAGAGGGATTAGCACCGGTTGAAATCGTCCGCCCTGATTCTCCAGTACACGATCAGGTGAAGCTTCTTCCTGCAGGCAGAGAGCGTGGTACAGTACGGTTTAAGACTGGGCTTTCAGCAGCTGTATTAGCTATGGAGGCTCAACTAGTTTCCCTGGAGGCTTCTATACAGCGAGGACAGGAATTCTCTGCACAACAGCGAGAGACACTCTCAAGGGTTGGTGAAATATCCCTTTCTCATGCTAAATTTGCATGTCTTTCTATGCATGTGGCGGGAAGTTGATATTCCATTATGAAATTTAATCAGTACCAAGTTATATACATGATCTTTTGTAATGTTCATGTCCATTCTTCCTAAGAAAGAAATGTGAACATGGGGCGAAATAATTACTTATGGTCTGAGATGACGAATCCGGGGCTTTATATATATTACCGGTGTAGTTGCGTGTGGCTGGAACCGCACTTTCTCTTGTGTCTTTTCTGATTCGTGACTTGGTTGTCCAGGTCGAGAAGTTGCTTATTACGCCAACTGAAGCACGGTACGCCTCGTCAAGTGAAGTAACTGGCATGCCACAGTCTAGTACGAATGGCGCCTATCTCGGAAAACCTTTCGCAGATTACATCAGCTGAAGCTCCTGTTTCCACATGAGCCAGTACTTCATCTCTCAAATCCCAGAATGAAACCGATGGGAAATAGATGTATTATACTCGACACTAAACCTTCACGTTTTGGGGGTGATCTAACGAGGCATGATCAGCGAAAATATTTGACAGAAATGTGAATTGCGCAGTTGGCTTGCTGCATTTTCAACGATGGAAATCGATTTCATTTTGGCGTCTGAAGCTGCTTGCTACTTGCTAGCACATGGGCGTGGTTGTGAACCTGCCCGAAGCCTGGGGTAAAGTAGTAGTTTAACGAAAGATTTTCTGCAAGGTCTTCCAAGTCTATCTCAGCCTTGGGTGCAATCACCTGATGGCGTATTGATGGAGACAAGGTCCTGTATTAGATCATTCATTGTCACATCTTCTCATTGAATCGAGAACTTACGATGGCAG
This sequence comes from Bryoerythrophyllum caledonicum, assembly GCA_963971425.1. Classification (NCBI taxonomy): domain Eukaryota; kingdom Viridiplantae; phylum Streptophyta; class Bryopsida; order Pottiales; family Pottiaceae; genus Bryoerythrophyllum; species Bryoerythrophyllum caledonicum. Next base: position 427,681 of record OZ020518.1, on the reverse strand, counting down.
TGTGAGAGTCCGTAAAATGGAAAGGCTTAGATCAGATGGTTTGTTTTCTAGAACTTTGATTCTAATCACAGACATGCTCATATCGTGGTATTTTATTTTTTGTTTTAATATTTTGTTTTGATTGTTGCTTTGTCTTCAAACATCCCATCGCCTTGCAAAATATACTCTAATGATCACTCAAGCGGTCATTGTGGACATTTTAAGGGTAAAAAGAATAATCCGGCAACTTAGCCAGGTCGAGTTTGGTTCGACCTTGGGAGGCAATGACTTAGTATTATGATTATAGCCACCTCTAAATTGTATATCTACAGAAGTCGAACAAATAATTTATTTAATATGTTTTGAACAAAATTGTTAGAACGTTGCATGGTAAATGAAAACTAACTACACTAAACATCGCATTTAGTGTCGTCTACACTAAATACAAACCCTTACACGAAATGTAAGAATTACAATTAGTGTAATGATACAACATTACATTAAATGTAAAACATTACACTATATGTGAATGGCAGTAAAAATATATGTGAATGGTAGTAAAAATGGGGGGTTTTTTTTTTACTTGTGCACAATTAGTGTATGAAAAAGCTTGGCGTAGTGAATAAAATCACTATTAGTGTGTGAAAAAGCTTGCCGCAGCTAACACTAATTGTGAAATTGTTTGCAAATAGTGTAGTAGGGTAATTACACTATTTGTGTGACTACACTTAATGCGATGTTTAGTGTAATGCTAACGAATGTTTTCACAAATAATTACATAGAAACATGACCATCAAATGAACATAAAAAGAACAAAAATGTATGAGATTACTTCTAGTAGCATGTATTGTTTACAAGCCCCTAAAACATGCAAGATAGGAAGATCGCTTGTACCCTATAACGCTGGGCTGGCTACGATGTGGCCATCAACCTAAGACTGTAGTAGATAATACATTTCAAAATCTATTAGTCTCGTAGATGGTGGCCGCGCCAGAGCCAACCCAGCCTTGAAGGGTTAATAACATGTGTTGTGTTGTGAATAAACCAATTAAGTATGCTAGGGTGATTTTACATCATAACAAAAGATCCATGAAGGACAAAAATGCAATTGGAAGGAAGTGCTCTCCTTGATAGGTCGAAAATCCAATATCTCCAATGCAGTTCAAATCTACAAAAAGAACCAGTTACAAGTGCAAACGTAAGCTGACAAACATGCAGAAAATCGCACCAAGTAGCAAGTTCGGCGTGCGCGGCTTCTGGTCAGTTGCCAGATATATATTGCCACTCCCTCAACAATGTCGCAACAGCATTCACCAGAACTCCTTAAACCAAGTTTGATCCCACTCTTATCCTAAACTTTACTGGTGTGCAAAAAATGTTATGAAATTCGCAACAACTCTCCATTTAAGACACCAACCCTTGGGGTTTATAGTCTTAGCCCTAAGTGCTGCAGGACGATCCTCACCATCACCATTTTCTCGTCGGATGATTGCAATATCGCAGCAACGTCATTCCGATCACTAGAACTGTCTCTTGCGCACTATCACATGAGTAGTGCACATGGGGCTTGAAGTGCGCACGTAGTCGTGCTCCAGCAACAGCCTAGCGGCAGCTTCAGAGCATTATTGTCGCGTGGTAATTATGTATAAAGTGATGTAAAGAGATGCCGCCTTTTTGTCCGAAGCACACTAGACAAATTGAGCTTGGGCTTGGATGTATCCTGCAAGTGGCTACGCAAGCAAGATCCATGTTTGATTGCCCTGCGTTCATAACTGGCTACTTTCCGACTTTTTAACTTTGTTGAACCGAGAATGAGCTTTGAGACTAATTTAGTGGGGACCGGTTTTAGTCTCGTCCAGAAAGTTACAAGCTTTGATGAAATGCAACCTAATTATATCAGAAAATTTCCATCTCAATGTTCCATTCTGGGTTCAAAGATGATTGGAATCACAAATTCAAGTGAACTTAATTCTTTTTTAGCACTTTGATTAAGTGTCAACCGTAACAAGTTAGAAGAATAAGTTAACTCATGCATGTGCAAGACATAGACACAGTGTATCTACTGCGCCGGTTTAGGCTTCGTTTAGCGGCTTGGAAAAAAACACCTCAAACATAAATTGCACATTGATCACTTTCCTTGGCAGTGCTAATGTCCATAAAAATTAACAAATTTCTGACAATAGAAGTGCCAGATAATTACTTTATATATATATATATGAAACGGTGGATGTGGACAAGTTATCTCCGGCCACTGTCAGAATTTAATGTGCACAATCAGCGACAGAATTGCCTTGGATTTTACTACTGCATAAACTTAACTGAAGGTCGTCTCAGAGCTGGCAACGAGAGTGTGTCAGGTGATCATTTGAACTTTTGAGAACGTATGGAGGTGATGACATTGATATCCAACGGCCTGACGCGGAAAAACGAGATGAAGTTGGATATCACATGTACGAGATTCAACAGCGTGATCCTAAAAGTAGTATACAGTACACATTGTCCTCAAAAGCAGGGAGATTGCTCTCATCCATTAAGAGATGAGAGCAATCTCCCTGATGAGCAATATGACACTCAAAGTGATATGATCTAAACGTGGACCAGGTTGGAGGAAACTAGTCTGGGGCCTTACTGGGAACGTTCTAAAACGAACGAAATGCAAAGGTTGGTGGGGAACAACATGAGTTGCAAGTCGAGAATGGTCTCTCATAGTACTCGCATTGTGTCTATGAGCTCTCCAATATGTATGGTCAACTACGTGATGTAGTTTTGTGTGTCCTGTGGGCTTTGTAGGGGGTATGTTGCTTTAAGCACAGCTTTCAGGGGTGATGCAAGTCTTGGTGACGAAAGAGTGGTGGGAGGAGAGCTTGCATGCGGAGAACTATGGCAATTGTTGCAGAGAATGGTTCCGCAAAAGGATAACTCCAGAATACCGCCTAAAGGTACATGATGCACACTTACTCTTCCTGGAGGTGCTTGAGCTAACTAGATTGTGCCTGTACCTGATCTTCCGCCAGGCTTCCATTGGTTTCTAGATCTTCACAAGTGCGAGGCCGTGATGGAGTTGGAATTACCACTTAGAGTGTCATAAACGACTGTCAACGTTGGTTGCCACAACTTCACAGGTTAGAGATTAGAATCTGGGGCTTTTGATATAAAGTGTCTGCGCTGGTGATGGGCTTGAAGTCTTCGTTGTGAACTTATTCTGGTAAACGTCATGCGAAGCAGCTGGTCCACAAGGGAGGTCCAAGTGTAAAAGCATTGAAGAGTATGGCAGCAATGGCATTATCTCCTACTCTTAGAGGTAAGTAATTCGAGAAGCCTTACTGTTCTTCATTTGTTGAATGTATGTGGGAATATAGAAGCTATCATAGAGGCCAAAGGATCATTTTACTTCTCGATTCAGTCTGAAAGCAGTTGCAATCTTTTGAGAAACTAGGCAGTTGAACCTTAAAACCAGTCTGACACTTTATGTCATTGAGTACATGCAAGTTTTTTAAAAGAAAAATGATCCTGTCTGCAACGCAGATATTCAGCATTCCATAGCATCTATTGGCCACCTTCTCTTCCTTGTCATCTTCCTTATTTTTCTGTCGATGTCCAAGAGAATTCCTTCCCCGACATGGCCCAAGGCGACTGCCGTGCTCTGTGGACTCGTTGGACTGGCAAACATGGTGGTTGCAGTGGTACACCTCTACTTCATTCCATCACAGGAGGGTCAGTTTCTGTACTACTTGGTGCATGCAGTGGCTTGGATCACAATCGCCATTTCCTTAAGAATCAGGTACGTACGAAAACTAGAATGCTTTGGGTTTTTTTGTACCATATTTAGATCTGCCTCGACGACCCGGTATTCCCTGCAAATCTTTAATTCCTCGAATACAATGGTATTTTACACCTGGCAAATCTTTCGCTCTGCCCCCTCTAACCATAACCACAGAATGCTCTTGCAAATTATGGCCTTCACCGGGAATGTAAGCAATTATCTCATTTCGATTGGTTAAACGTACTTTGGCTATCTTGCGTAAAGCCGCTAAAAGATCCAACGTTACTCCAGCTTTTGACACTGTAACATAAGCAGGGGCTTGAATAGCCGTGGATTCTTGACATGCACTCTCCAGGCTGCAGAATCCTTCACAGAAACTGGCTTACACATGGTGGACATTCACGTTCCTCCTCTCAACACTAGCTGCCGTTCTCTCCCTCACCAACCTCGGCATGATCGAGAATCCTCTGGAGGTTGTCCTCAATTTTGCTTCGTGGCCTGCGGCATGCCTGCTCCTTGCATGTGCGATTCGGGATGCGCAACACAAAGGGGAGCTTACCGAGCCTCTCCTCCAGGGCGAGAAGAGAGCTGCAACGGAATCGTCGTATGGAAGTGCAGGTCACGTGAGCACTCTGCTCTTCACGTGGCTAGACCCCCTCCTCGCCCTCGGCAACAAGCGCCCTCTGCAGATGGATGATGTGCCCCCCTTGAGCGAGGAGCTCCAGGCGGAGGCGGCCGCTGCCAAGTTCCAGCAGGCATGGGAAGAGCAGACGGAGGAGAAATCCGTGTTCCGGGCGATGGCTGCGGTGTACTGGAAGCCCATGGCGCTGAACGCGTTTTGCGCTCTGGGAAAGACCCTGGCGCTCGCATTTGGGCCACTGATCCTGCAGCTGTTCATCAGGTACGAGAGCGGGGAGCAGCTCTTTCACCACGAAGGGTATGCCCTCGCGGCAGCTCTGTTCACGTGCAAGATCCTGGAGTCGCTGCTGCAGCGGCACTGGTATGCGGGATCCAGGGCGGTTGGTATGAAGGTGCGGACAGGCCTCATCGCCACCATCTACCAAAAACAACTCAGGTACTATGCACAGGGATCCATCAACATTTCAATGCGGAAATCACTTCAGATTCGATCGGTGGACTGAATACGAGTTTCTGTCCAGATTATCAAGTGGAGCTCGGGCACGGCATGCAGCTGGAGAGATTGTGAACTATGTGGCGGTGGATTGCTACCGCCTTGGTGAATACGCGTGGTTTTTCCACCAGATCTGGACAGCCCCACTTTCGCTGATCATTGCGTCTGCCGTCCTGTTCTACACGCTCGGAGTGGCCACCTTCGCAGGGCTGGCCATGGTGGGCGTGACAGTGCTGGTGAATATCCCCTTTGCCCAAGCTCTGCAGCGGTATCAAGGCAAGTTGATGGGAGCTCAGGATGAGCGTGTTCGAGCCTCAACTGAAATACTCAACAGCATCAAGATCATCAAGCTCCAGGTTTGCCTGTCGCTGTCTCTCTGTAACAAGTCCTTTGGCAATGACTAGACCGTAAAAACCAAAACTGTGTGTACGCAGGCATGGGAGGATGAGTTCCAAGAGCGGATGATGAAGCTGCGAGAGAATGAGTTCCACTGGCTGTCGAATTTCAACAAGACACGGTCCTTCGGCACAATCTTATTCTGGACGACGCCGGTGTTCATCTCCTCCATCACCTTCGGTGTCTACGTCCTGCTCGGCCACCGGCTCTCCCCTGCAGTGGTCTTCACCGCGCTCTCGGCGTTCCGCCTCATCCAGGAGCCCGTCCGCATAGTCCCTGATCTCCTTGCAGCCACTATACAGGTCGGAGTATCGCTCGGTCGAATTGGAAGGTTCCTCAAGGATGACGACCTCGACAAATGTGTGGAGCGCGCCCACGACGAGGACTGCGCAGTCAGAATGCAGGATGCAACTCTAAGTTGGCAGCCTGGCGAGAAGGGGAAGCCTTCTCTTCGGGGCATCAACCTGGATGTCAAGCACGGTGACCATGTGGCTGTGTGTGGAGCAGTTGGGTCCGGAAAGTCCACGCTCTTGTATTCCATCATGGGTGAGATTCCAAAAGTCTCTGGGAAGGTAAGCACCAATGTTGTGTCTTTAACGTCACATCTAGAAGTGTTCACAATTGAACTGTATGGTGACTCCATTGTCTTTTCAATCTTCCAGATAACTGTATCAGGGAGGCTTGCATATGTAGCCCAGAGTGCTTGGATCCAAGGCGGCACCATCCAGGAAAATATCCTCTTCGGACTTCCCTTGGAATACACACGCTATGGTTCAGTGCTGAAGGCATGCGCATTGGAGCAGGACATTTCTCAGTTTCCGTTTGGGGACCAGACAGAGATCGGAGAAAGGGGCATTAACATGAGCGGAGGCCAGAAGCAGCGCCTTCAGCTCGCAAGGGCCGTGTATGCCGATGCCGATGTTTACTTGCTGGACGACCCGTTCAGCGCACTTGATGCACACACCGCTGCCACACTCTTCAAGGTAAAACTCAGCAATTTGGCTTCACGTCATCCTTACATTCACCCAGCATTGCACAAAATTTCTTATGCAGTTCATTGAAAACACCTCAGGACTGTGTGATCGGCGCCCTGAAAGAGAAGACGGTCATCCTGGTGACACACCAAGTTGATTTTCTTCATGCTGTAGACAACATTCTGGTACGCTTCAATGATTCAAGATTTAATATCCAATTCTATACTATTTTGGCTTTTATGCTCGAAATCCTTTAACATCTGGAACTTAAGTGTAGGTGATGGAAGGAGGAGAGATAGCAGAATCAGGGACGTACAATGCACTCCTGCAAGAAGGCCGCGGGTTCAAGCAACTCATAAACGCCCATGAAGATGCCATGGGCACTGTCCACCATCATAACATAGTGAGGGAGAAGCTTGAGAAGATAGACAGGACAGAGTCTGAAACTCAGAAAGTGCTGGTTGCGCTGAGTCAATCAAACTTGTCTAGGAAGGAACCAGGTGTAGCACTCCCCGCAACGCAGCTGACGCAGCAGGAAGAGCGTGAGGTCGGCGACCACGGGTGGTCGATCTATCTCCAGTACATCCGAGTGGCAAATGGCTGGATATTGTGGTGGGCAGGCTTTATCTCTCAAGCCATCTTCGTCGTGGCGAATATTGCAGCCAACTTCTGGATGGCAACCAAAGTGACCGATCCAGGCACAAGCGACGCTGTCCTGATTGGCGTCTTTGCAAGCCTGTCCATCACGAGTGGAGTCTTTGTGTTCCTGAGGTCACGGTTCAGTGTTCTGCTGGGCTCACGCGCATCAACCAACTTCTTCCATCTCTTGACCACGCGCTTGTTCAAAGCTCCCATGTCATTCTTTGATTCAACTCCCATGGGGAGAATAATCAGCAGGGTAAGGCGTAGATCCACTCTGTTGCCTTTCTCCAAGCAAATGTGATCATCCTGACTGGTTGTTTGGATGCTCTCCAGATATCATCTGATATGCAATTGCTGGATATTGATGTTCCCGTGGCGTTTGCGTTCGTCTCCCAAATCTGCCTCGAAATTGTAGGTGTCGTTGTGATCATTGCAGGTGTCACATACCAAGTGCTGCTCGTTGTCATCCCGTTGCTCATTGTGGTCAGATGGCTACAGGTAATTGTTTCACATGACTCCCAAATTACTGTTGTAGGCGACTTTCTGGATCTAATGTTGTGAACCGTGTAGAAGTACTACTTGGCTTCTGCTCGGGAGCTGATGCGGATGAACGGCACCACAAAGGCACCAATTCTCAACAACTTCAGCGAGACAATCAGCGGAGCCATGACAATCCGTGCGTTTGAGAAGATACCACAGTTTCAAAGGAAGAACCTGGATCTTGTGGATGCTGATGCAGGCCTGTTTTTCCACACCTTTGTGGCGTATGAGTGGCTGTTGCTGCGGTTGGAAACAGTGTGCGCCATCATTTTGGCGTCCTCTGCCCTCCTCATGGTGGTCTTGCCTTCAGATAATAGCAGTGGCGGTGAGGTTTTCCGAAATATCTGACACCAGTCTCGTGCAAAAACCATTTCACCGCGTTCGTGTTGCAAAGAAAGGATTAACTTTGATGTTGTTTTGCAGGATCATACGCGGGCCTGTCTCTGATATACGGCTTGTCATTAAATGGTGTCTTAGTATTCTTTACGCAGTTTGTTTGTCAGCTGGCAAACAATATTGTCTCTGTGGAGCGTGTACAACAGTACATGAAAGTCAAGAGCGAGAGCCCCGCTATCATTAAAACAAACCGTCCATCGCCAACTTGGCCTATGAAAGGCAAGGTGGAGCTACAAAACCTGCAGGTAACGCATACTTCGACATTGACCAGATTACTTACGACGGTAATTCATTATGGACTAGGTATCTTTGTGCAAGTTATGAGAACAAGACCTATATTGTGGACTTCACTCCATGTTCCAGAATCAAGGACCGTTGCTTGAAAATAACTACTGGACGTAACGTCAATGATATTGGATCTGCCAAACTTCATCAAGGCAGGCTGCATTGACGTTAGATTGGGTGTCATCTCTCGGGTACAGATACGGTACAGACCTGGAGCTCCGCTTGTTTTGAGAGGCATCACATGTACCTTTGAAGGAAGCCAGCGAGTTGGGGTTGTGGGACGAACTGGTTCTGGAAAGGTACATCAATCACGCTGTGTTATTCTGGCATAGGAGACAATCTAGTTCATTCAAGTTAATAAATATTTATCTCCTTATCACGTGACTGTGATTGAGCTTCAGACCACTCTGATCAACGCCCTGTTCCGTCTGGTGGAGCCTGCTGGAGGCCGCATTCTCATCGACGGGCTCGACATCACCACCATTGGACTTCGGGACTTGCGGTCTCGTTTGGGCATCATCCCACAGGAGCCCACCCTCTTCCGGGGAACTGTGAGATCAAACCTTGACCCTCTCGGCGAACACCACGACAGCCAGATCTGGGAGGTGAGTTGCTGCCGCTTGATCACAACCATTTTTATCATGAGTCTTGTCCTTCCGTAAATGCCAATGGTGATGCCTTCACATGTGGATCATGTATCGAGTTTTCTTAAATTTGATATGTACGTTACAGGCCTTGAAGAAGTGTCAACTGGCTGATATTGTCCAGTCCATGCCTGAGAAACTTGATGCCCCAGGTAACATTATGACCACCGGTTTAAGAGCTCAAGTGTGTTTTCAATACCATTTTGTATCAGATGATCACCTCATGCACTTCATGGGGATTGTTGTGGCAAACCGTTTAGTATCGTGTCCCGAACTGCAGTGGCGGACGAGGGTGGGAACTGGAGCGTGGGGCAGAGGCAGCTGTTCTGTCTGGGGCGGGCGCTGCTGAAGCACAGCCGCATCCTGGTGCTGGACGAGGCCACGGCGTCCATCGACTCCACCACCGACGCCATCATCCAGAAGCTCATCCGCTGCGACTTCCACGACTGCACGGTCGTCACCGTCGCCCACCGCATCCCCACCGTTGTCGACAGCGACATGGTGCTCGCCCTCACCGACGGTAACGTCCCCTGCTTCCTATCAACATTGTCTTCCATTTTCTCATGGATCTTGTATAAAGGTGAGACCTCTTCCAATGAGGCTTTGATTGAAGGTCAGAGCTGTGATTTGGTGGTGGTTGTGCAGGTACATTGGCAGAGTTCAACTCACCACTTCGACTTCTGGAGGATCCACAATCCCTGTTTACAAAACTTGTGAAGGAATATTGGAAAAACGCACAAGATTTTGAGTAGTTTAGGCTTTTAATATGCTAGGCTTTTAGGTCTAGAGAGGGAGAGGATGCAGTATGCACAAATAGTGAGAATTCAGAACATGGATAATATTGTTAGAGGCTGGTTAACCCTTTAAGGACGAGGGTTGTAGGTTATGTTGACCATCATCAAGGCAGCGGATACATTTTGTCCTTCAACCTTGTCCTTGATGGGTTCAAATTTTGTAATGTCATAGATTAGTTCAAGTCCTTCTACGATCATCATTTGGATCATCTATTGCTTCTCGCTATGTATAAAAGATTTCATAGATTTGGAATTGGGAAATGGAATTGAGATGGTCCAAATGAAATATAGTTGAGATTTGATGAAAAATATAGTCATGGGTTGGTAGTAAGATAAGAGCTATTTATTATCCTTTAAGGCGTATGAGAGTGACCAGGCCTAGAAGAAACAATGTAATAGATTGTGTAGAACATCGATCATCTACATAGTGGTTACATTTCATCTCGGCTGGTAGTAACGGAAATCACTGTAGTTTGCTTGTCAGACTTTGGAACACATTCTCACCACATTTGTTGGAAGTGCACGGATCTTCACAACTTAACTAAGGACACCGATCAAATAGAAACAAGGTTGTCTATATAGACGGACAGGGGCCCAAAGACAGCGGACGGACAGACAATAGGACTGACGGATAGGACGGACAACACTTTTTGGCGGACAGTTGCGTGTAAAAAAAAATTACAAGCCCTAAATCAAATTTTCAACTTACCCCTTGGTAAAACACGTGTGCACGACACGTCAGACGGCTTTCCACGTCACATCAAGGGGCGGGCGCGTGCCTTCGGACCGCGCGCGCAGCATTTGGGGCCGCGCGCGTACCAATCTGGACCGGGCGCGTTCATGTAGGGCCGGACGCGTACGATTTAGGGCCGGGCGCATACATACACGGTCGGGCGCGTACCCCTAAGGGCCGGGCGCGTCCGCATCAGGGCCGGGCGCGTAGCACTCAGGGCCGGGCGCGCAGCGTCACAGGCCTGGCGCATACCACTGTGGGTCATACGTGCACCTGCCTATCGTGCGCGCGCGGTTTAGGGCCGGGCGCGCAGCGTTACGGGCCTGGCGCGTACCATTGTGGGTCGCCCGCGCACCTGCCTATCGGGCGCGCGCGGTTAGGGGCCGGGGGCGCGCGGTCGAATACTGCGTTTGCCCCTCAAAAGGGGTGAGGTTTAGAGAATTTGAAAGAATACAATTGTACCAGGGTGCTCTAACATTAAAATTATTTATTTCAATGTGGTGCTTTCATGAATGGGCACTCTCAACATCAAGTACATATTTTAAAACGGCGGTACTATTGTACCATGCTAACACCACCCACTAAAGACACTTTTAACTTGTAGTACCCTCGTGTCCGTCATCTTTTAATCATCTGAGCTTGAGGATTCTTTATTGTGTTTCCGCTTCCGTTTTGATCGGCGAACATTTGGGGAAGAGAAAGCCCGCGAAGCACCATCGTATTGTCGCCAGGTACCTCATCGCAATCCTCATCGTCTGCATCATCGCCCGATGATGAGAAGTTCTCCGCTGAATTTTCCAAGACTGGTGCCACGTATTCCTCAATCTCCGAGGCCAAGTTTCGTAGTTATAGCTCGGCTCTAGTAGTTGATGCGGCCTTCACAAGTCGTTTTACTCGGATATTCTTCCTTTTGTCTGTTACTCCATCCATGTTTTTGGAGCGGTTGCCTTTGGGCCCCAATGACTCTCTCCGAGGTTCCGCTTTGCCAAGGTCTCGTGAAGAAAGGGAGAGTATCATTGGTTCTTGCCCCTCCGTGTCCCTAAATGGCTGCTGATAGTAGAGGACCCAACCCTCGCGGAGGGAAGTTGTGGGGTTAGTATCGCGCGCTCCACACCACCATTTGGGCCGAGTGCGCTATGGTGGACGGGTGGCCGAGCTATTGTTGAAGAGGTCTTTTTCTTTACACGTAAAAGAGTTCTTCCGATCGATGCAGTACTTTGAGCACGTGGCCGCCGAAACAAATCTTGTAGTGGCATGTCTTCCTCTGAGTCCGGTTCTATTGCTTGAGGTAAAAACCGCAGTGCTTCTCACAACTTCAATGGACTTCGTGGTGGCCATTGGCTCATGGATTCATTATTGTTTCCACTAGTGCTCAGTTCGTTTCCATCGTGAGGAAATGTATTGTGCATTGCAATGCCAATGCCATGACCGTCGAGTTGAGGGCCATCGCCACTAGAAGGGCCCGAGGCGCTAGAGCCGTTTGAATTCAGAGACTGATTCTCCGAGATGTTGTCATCTCCATCAAGATTGCCCCCCAATGTCGACCCATCTTCGTCTGCCCTAGCTTCTTGGGCACGGTCTACACCCGATAATTCTACTATAGTATGGACTGCTGCTGCGTCGACATCATCAAACACAAAAAGATCCACTGGGTCACCGTGGACGTTGTGAAAATGGTCATGTAGTGCATCTCCACCGTGCTCGTTGTTTGCAGAGTTGTCCCTAGGTGGGCTATGATCAGACACGGGGTTGTTTGTCACCGGCA
>OZ020518.1:371831-415438 GCA_963971425.1 Bryoerythrophyllum caledonicum | reverse complement strand
CGCCCAATTTTGGAATCAGGATCTTTGAACGGCCATATCTCACTCAAAAATAGTCCTAATTAAGCGTGTGATATATTTCTTGGCATCTACGCAAAATTTAGATGTTAAATCACACCTCAAACGCTTAATTTGGGCTGTTTTTTAGTGAGTTATGCCCATTCAAACATTTTAACTCCAAATTTAGGCGGGGAAGTGGCGGGGACGTTAGAGGCGGGGACGTGAGGGCGAGGACTCAACCCTTTGAAGGTTGTAGAGGAACAAAGTTGGGCAAACTCCATTCTCGCCTTGGCAAAGGCCTTCCTCCTTCCCATGCATTAGAGAAACGATATTTTTAATGTAAATTTAGTTTTCTTTCCAACTTCTAGGGAATGACATAATTGCCGTGATGATTGGGGAATGCAAAGATCTTGTCGGAACCAAATATAGCGGTTTTTTGTTCTAAATGATTCTATTGGACTTGAATTAGGAGAAGAAGAAGAACTACGGTCTTCCAATGGGACCGGCGTGAATGTAGTGTTTGTTCATTCTCTTCACTAAGCATATGGCCACGGGACATAGGCTAGTGTATAAAGAACTACTTTTCCCTCTCGAGGGTAAACACTTTTCCACACTAAGTGCTTCCCTACACTAATTGCATTAAAGATAACCGACATGTCATCTCCCCCAAGGGCTTTGTGGGTCCCCATACAATGAGGCCGTGGGATCTCCCACCATAATTGGGTGGACTATGGTGGTACTTGAATTAGAATGTTGTATTACGTCGTAAACAACAAATTCTTTTTGACATTTTCAAAGAAGGTAATATTCTTTGCACAAGTGAAACCTCCTTTATTATCGACGGACAAATACCATTGAGCAATGTGATTTTAATGTAAAGATGTGTTCTTAAATGGCTCATCTTGAGGTCATATTCAAATTTATGAAGCATAATGTCGAATCATCCAATGTGTAACAACCCCTTTGGAACAATCCACGAATTACTCTTCATAACCGTAGGGTCGATGAAATATCTATCTTTAAATTGTTGAGGTTATGATTATTTATCGCTTTATTCAATCATAAAGAAAGATGATGCAAATAAAAGCATTCTCTAAAGGCCACAATGTTCCAAAGTCAAAGTGGTTCTCTCACAACACTTCTTACTAAATGGTGTCAATTTAATTTTAAATTGATTAAACCGTGCAAAAATTAGATGAAACTCCAAAAGGCTTTGCAACTAAGGGTGACACCTTCAAAAGGTCACATTAAACATGTCTATTGTAAAAGCTATGGATGTAGGGGAGAGACACACGACCAAATGTTTTTTAGTATACATATAGATGTACAAAAAATATAAATGTCAATAGAAGCTCTAGTAAAATTTCTAGCAATATAGGACATAACTATTAACTTCTTTCTTGAACTCATGTCTATATACAATAATGATAGAACTTTGTATGGTTTGCATGAAATTCTTTTCCTAAATAAATATAATTTTGACGTTGTGATGTACTATATATATGCCGTATTTATAAATTGGGAATGTCAATTTCTTTATGTTCAAATGGAAACTATTACATTTCCTCTAACACGTGTAAACTATTTATATGTTCCTTAACTTTTTTGTTTATCTTTCCATGCCCCTTCTTAACATTGGATTCAATTGTAGAATACTTAAATATAAAGCGTATTACCTTCTTCTAAGATTCCAAAAAACAAAGTATTTTCTTTGTTGTTAAAATACATTTTAACAACACTGTTCGCGCGTGCCCGGCCACTGTTGGCCCAGCCACTGTTCGTGCGCGCCCGGCCTTCATTCGCGCGCGCCCGGCACCAAAGCGCGCGCGAGAGGCCTCTAAAGGCACGCGCCGGACCCCCATTCGCGTGCGCCCGGCCTCAAAGCGCACGCGCTCGACCCTCATTCGCGTGTTCGAGGCCAATGTTCCAACGCGACCGGCCCCCATTCGCGCGCTCTGGGCCTCAAAACTCATGCGCCCGGCCACTTAGTTCGTACGCGCAAGACCATGATTGGTACGCGCGAGACCGTCCCATCTCGTACGCGCGCGGCCTACAGGGGGCATGCGCGCCTCACTATAAGTTTGAGAATCGTAGCACGATGGGCCCACTTCTCAGGCGCTTTTGCCTCCAACTGCCACGTGGCGGCTGCTTGCTAAGCACTATTGGGAAGTCGGTCCCGGTGTCTATTGACACCTTTTTACTCCCGGTGCCCCTTCACGCTAGTTTCAAGCATGGACTCAAGTGGGCCTTCTGAGATTTGGGCTTCCGAGAAGAAATTGAAGAAACAACAGCGTGATGCGGGACGAGTACACAACCACAAGCAGAAGAAACGCATTCACATATTCATCGATGGTGAGCTAAAGGCATTTCGAGGCTGGGGAGATGTACCAAGTCCATGGACATTTACACAGTGTGCAAAGTACATTGCCTGGTGTCATTTGGGACGAATGTGGCCGCATTCGCGGTATTCGCAACTTCGGAAATACGACAAGGGTAATTTAAATTACTGCACCAATGAAGTATTCAAAGAACTGTGCATCCAAGCGTACCAGCACATCTACAACACGGCAAAGGTTCACCGGAACGAGGTCAATCTATCCATTTTACGTATGGTGTATGTAGAAATTATACTCGGAGTAGTAGTCGATTGGAGGACGATGGAAATACAACCAAACTCCAAGATGACACCAGTATCGACGGGGACACTACCGATAGAGCGCAAGTTTCCGTGCGAAGCTCTGGGAAAAAAGGCGAAGGAGGTTGAAGTTCCAAACGAGGAAGTCGTGTGGTCTGACACTTCCAGTGACGACTCGAACACTGGATGCGACCCATCTATTCGCAAGGAGATTGAGCGCTTTATTAAATGCCATTGGCTAGATTCTGCCCTCCAAGAAACACCGACAATTGGAGAAGATTCCGGCAAGGAAGAAGATCCAACTGAGATGGACGCGGTTGCATATGAGAACATCAATGAAAACCTAGAATCTTCTGATGATGTTCCAATTGGATGAGAGGCTCGTCTTCAACTTCCTGCTAAATATCAACAGAGTTTACAACAAAACAAGAATCTGGTAGAAGAAGCCAACCGCAACAAAGAAGAACTTCAAAAATTACGCGTAGTACTCTAAGAAAAGGACAATCAAATCCAGAAATACGCAAGGTTGGTGTTTACATTAAAGTCGTAGAATTTGATAGCAATGGAAGTAGTGCCATGAATGATAAACGGGCAATTTTGTAACATTTTGAAATCATAGACCTTGTGAATTTTGTAAATTGCACTTCATTTATAAATGGCTTTAGTTCGAAACAATATTGTTTATCTCTTACGTTAATCAAGTTTGTATGGTTCAACATGTTTTATAATTTGGCTAGATGTAATAGAGTGAATGTTCTATACAGTCTTGTATACGTTTAAATTATATATTTGATGAATGTGTTATGATCTTCCATGATTGTACAACTTCATGCACTCCAATCAATAAATTAAATTCACTTTTCTCTAATATTTGATAACCGACTACAATAGTCTATAGTATCATCGAGAATTTTTTTGTAGTGGAATTTATATCATGTGTTGAAGAATAAAACTTAAATTTTTGTCTCAAACATGTCAATCATAAGACTAAAAAATAAAAATCATGTTAATTTCTTGCATAATAAATGATTTGGGATGTAACAAAATCCCCAATATTAATGCAACATTATTATTCTTGGTTGAATTATATGTAACTAATTGCAACACCTTCCAAATGATAAGAGATGGCATTCAACCATACAAATTATCCATATTATATCTTAATATGAGTATAAGTTTGCGGAACAAATCATTTCCCATGCTAATTGAAGGTACTAACTCTCCCCAAAAATCATTAAGTAAGTATAAGTATTGTATAAGTAAATATAAGTATTAAGTAGTGTATTTATAAGTAAAAGTATTGTATAAGTAGGTATAAGTTCAAGGCACTAGGTTATAAGTAAGTATAAGTATTGTATGTCAAATTCAAGGCACAAGGTTATAAGTAAGTATAAGTATTGTATGTCAAGTTCAAGGCACGAGTTCAAGGCACGAGTTCAAGGCACGAGTTCAAGGCACACCCCTCTCGCTTACCCGCGCAGCCCTCTGGCGTACGCGCGCAGCCCCCTTGCGTACGCGCGCCTCTTGGTCGTATGCGCCCGTTGAAGGTCACTAATTTACTATAAATATTAGATTTCAAAGTTACGGACCCCACTTCCTAGGCGCTTTGGCCTGCAACTGCCACGTGGCGGCTGCTTGCTTGGCACTTTTGGGAAGTTTTTTACGGTGTCTATTGACACCTTTGTATTTCGCCACCTTCGTATTCCTCCACCTCGTCACCATGGATTCTGGACAACCATCTACCAGTAGCAGTCCCCACGAAAAACGACAATGTGATTTTCGGCACGCACGCTCAAAGCAGAAGAAGCGCCTTCACGTGTTGATGGATGAGAAGATGAAGGCATTTTCTGCTTGGGAGGCACTTCCAACTCCATGGACATTTGCACAATATGTAAAATACATTGGATGGTGTCATTTGCGGCACCTCTGGCCATACTCGCGGTATTCTCTAATGTGACGTACAAACAGGGCCAACTTGGGGTACTGCACCAATGAGTTCTTCAAGGAGCGTTGCATCCAAGCGTACTAGCACATTTATGACGAGGCAAAAGTGTGCCGCAACTCGGGAAATATTTCAATTTTACGGATGGTTTACGCGGAGGTGGTACTTGGCGTACCGGTTGATTGGAGGACAATGGAAATCCAAACACACTCCAAGATGGCGCTAGTCATTGGATTAACAATACCGTTTGTGCGGAAGTTTCCAGGAGAAGGTCTCGGAAAAACCATCGAAGTTGAACCTTCGAATCAAACAATCAAGTGGTCCGCGTCTTCATCTGAGGACTCGGATACTGGATGTCATCAGTCTGTGCGTAGGCAAGAAGAATTGTCCATTATATCAGGCTTGAATCCTAAACCGTTGATTTCACAACAAGACGGAGATGCCACGAAGACGGATGCGGTACCTGAGGAGGGCGTGGATAATAAAAAAAAGTCTACGGAGGGTGACTGGGTGAGTCATGACGATTATCTTCAAGTAAAGAAGCGACTAAATGAAAGCTTGAACGTAATTGAGGATCTAGGAGAAGATCTCGATGAGAAGGATAATGAAGTTGCGAAATGTCTTGAAGAAATTCAAGACTTGAAGGCACAAGTTCGGGAGAAAGACAATCTTCTTTCATTTTTACTGGCTTTAGGGGAGTTTAGAACTACAACAGTGCGAGAAATGTACATAGTGCAATGTTGAATTGTTCTGGAACAAGAGCTTTCTACAATTCTGTAACTGCCATTTAATATTGAGCGATATTTTGTATATTGAATAAAACCTTGTAAATTGAGTGGCATCATCTATATGTAGTGGATTTTTATGAGATGTTTTACATATCAAAATGTTAAGGGTTGCAATGTTTCAATATACCGTCGAATTAGTGCGCACGCCCAAACATTGTGCACGCCCGGCCCTAGAGCGTACGCCCACGGCCCCACAGTGTGTGCGCCCGGCCCAGAGCGTGCGCTTTTGATTGGAAGCGTGCGCGTTCGGTCCACATTGTGCGCGCCCGACCTACAACGTGCGCGCCTGGCCCACAGCGTGCGCGTCTGGCCACATAGAGTATGCGCCCGGCCCCCTTTGTGCGCGCCCGGCCCCAGATGCTCCTACTCGAGTACTATATAAGAACCATATGCGATGTGCTTGACTCACCTCACATCCTTGGCTTCGTGTCCTGGAACTCCTTATTGGTCTCCTTGCATGAATCTACAAGTTTGTGAGTGACCTTTGGGTCAACATTTTCTATGCACACACAATTTTCTATTACTTCTGGCAGATTCTCTTTGGCACAACATTGCGCGCCGATTTTATTGTGATGTCGTCTCAACAAAGGGCTCAAGCAAAGGAGTGGGCCCCATGGTACACATTAAACAAGAAGGATCAAGTGACATGTGTTTGGTGCAATTACACGTTCGCATACAAACGTGGGAGGTGCATGTCACACTATGGGTATCCACAATGGACGAAGACTTCGTGCACTAAGGCCCCAACAGCTATTAAGGCCCGTTTTAAAAGATGCGGGAATATTATTCCTACTAGGATGACCGAGGCGGAGATCGTTGGCCTTCCTAGCGCACTAGCAACATGTTCCATTGAACCTTGTTCTAGCCAATCCATCCAACAAGGTAGTTTCTTGGAAACTCAAAATGAGGAGAACACGTAGTCCACAAATCCTCTAAGCCAAGCTGCATCATTAACACCAAGATTTGTACGACAACGGAGCTTTCCAGAGGCTTACCAAATAGAAAAACGAAAAGAGTTGGACAAATTATGGGCACATTTTTTTTATGAAGCAAACGTTGCATTCAACGTGGTTAGACATCCGGCCTTCATCAAGGCCACCCTCGCAACGTCAAAGGCGGGTTTCGATTATACACCGCCATCGTACAATGCCATGAGGACGACATACATTGAGCCTCTAAAAAAAAAGTGAAAGACCTTGTGGACAAGAAGACCGGCGTAGATATTGCCAAGTATGGGGCAACAATATGCTCGGACGGGTGGGACAATGTTACACGTCGCCCTCTCATGAATATCATGCTCGTATGTCCAATGGGTTATATCTTCTTGGGGTCTATAGACACCACGGGTATGAAGATATCTATGGCATATATAGGGGACCAATTGAAAAGTTTTATCCGTAAGGTTGGACATTTGAATGTGGTCCAAGTGTGCACCGATAATGCTTCAAACATGTTGGGGGCAATGAAGAAGGTCAACGATGAGTACCCGCACATATATACTCAAGGGTGTTGTGCACATATTTTGGACCTCCTCCTCGAGGATTGGGGGAAGGAAGACATATTTGCGTCTGGCCCTAATTGGAACGAGCCCGGCCTTGCATGAACGCGCCCGGTCCAGTCTCCAGATTGGTACGGGCCTGACCCCAAATGTTGCGCGTGGGGTCGGAAGGCACGCGCCCGCCCCTTGAAGTCACGTAGAAAGCCATCTGACGTGTCGTGCACACGTGTTTTAGTAGGGGGTAAGTTGAAAATTTGATATAGGGTTTGTAATTATTTTTTACTCGCAACTGTCCGCCAAAAAGTGTTGTCCGTCCTGTCCGTCCGTCCTACTGTCCGTTCGTCCGCTGTCTTTGGGCCCCTGTCCGTCTATGTAGACCACCCTATCACTTGTTGGTGTGAAGAGGCAATAAAGCTACCACAATCTATTGCAAACAAGCAATGCCATGAATGTAAGTTGACTCTCTAAAAAAAACATATAAACCAACTCTATAATGACGATGTAAGCGAATTGTGAGACAAAGGTGTAATTGTCTGAGAATGTTGCAAGCCTGTCGGAAGCCTGAGAATGTTGGAAGCGTGAGAATGTTGGAAGCGTGAGAATGTTGCAAGCGTGGGAATGTTGCAAGCGTGGGAATGTTGCAAGCCTGTCGGAAGCTTGAGAATGTTGCAAGTAAGGCAGGTGACGACTAAACCGAGATGCACAAACTCCAAAACACAATGACTTACTATAAAAGATCATTCAACAGCTAGAAAGACGTTCAACCCATGCAAATGATGATGTCAAAGGAAAGTTTGCAATTTGGTAATGGACAATTTTTGGCAATGGTTTGTTAATGCACTAAGGCAGTAATAATCACCAAGGCAATAGCTTGTTCAAGTTAAACATCAAGGCAATAGTCTAGACAAACACCAAGGCAAACGACCTCATGCACTCATGCAATGTAGGATTTCATTATATGGAATGAAAATGCCTAGGCAGTGGGCATATATAGTTTAAGTCTGGGCATCATGGAATGAAAAAGCCTGGGCACTGTTGCAAACTCCAAATTAACACGTTTAAATCAAGTGAACATACGTGTTAAAATTGCCTTTAAAACCAAAGCAATATGATTTTGCTATCTTGGAGTTATCTCTATCGTGTATCATTAAAATATATATCATATATTATAATCATATGCCATCTTGTGAGCGGTGAGCGGCGAGCAGTGAGCAGCGAGCATTCATTATTAGAGTTTCATTAGCAACAAAAAATTTCAAAATTTGAAAGGAATACCTATGACCGTAGGTTATATATACATTTTTTAGACATAAAAAAAATACATGTAAAACATACAATAATAAGATATTTGGACATATGGAATTCTGACTTGTTAAAGTTTTAATTGCAACAATTCTTCTAAAAATTGAAGGAAAATGCCTATGGCCGTGGGATTAGTTTAGGGTACGTTAACATGTCTTTACAAAAATAAATACATAGATAGAGAAAAAAAATATGGACCTATGGAATTATGATACAAGTAAGTCGGTTTAGTACATAATTAATTAACGATGGACTATCTAGAATTTTTTGGAGAGTTAATAGGATTTAAGATAGATGATACCCATCTAATGCCAAGCTCATACCCTTATAATTCATAGGTGATATCCATGTAATATCTAGGCAATATCTATATAATACCTAGGTGATATCCATTGTATCCAAACTACTTTGAATTGGAAAGATTAAATATTGTGAAAATGCATGTAGTATAATACATGTAGTTAGATGTTGTGGAAATTGCATGGATCGAACAATGAACAAAACAAGAGTAACGATTTGGTAATTACATTGGAGTAAAATAGGTAAAAGGCTGTCGCAATCCCGAATAAGACATAGTAGATTGACAATTGTAATGAAACTGTTAAGAAACCAAACGCTTCATGAAAAAACAAAACAACAATCAAAGTAGAGAGATCTAGATTCCTCTACTGAAAAGTCATTCTAGCTATCCTCGTGGATAAGAGGCAAACTACTATCCGAACCACTAGCGGCTGCCTCTCCATTTATGAATTACTGCTCTGTGGCAAACCTACATCGGGCTACCTGTGAAACACGTAGAGGAGATAGAAGTGCAACCATCGCATCTGCAACACGTCTATCCTAAGGATTCATATGAAATGAGCGCGGCGGACTCTTCACCTCTTTCAAGAAGCGTGATAGCACCCCGCCCGAATTGTTGATGAGAAGGCCATCAATGATGTTGACCGACTGCGTAAATGAAGTGTCACATCATTTTTAACTCAAAAAATAATTAAACTTTTTATACTAGAATGCAAAATCATTTATCAAAGAGGAAGATAACTTACTTACAAGTTCTCTTCCGAGCGGTCTTCACCTCCGGCTCGTCGTCATCAAGTTCCAATGGGCGCTTGCGAGAGTCTTCCTACACTCGCAGTGCTAATGTGGACTCCACCTCTAAAGTGCAAGGAATCAAAGGCCGCAGGACCTCTTCTACCAAATCAGAGTCCTCCTCTAACGCCAAGATGTTGCGCTTGAGGACCTTGCAAGCCTTGATAGATGCTCCTATACAATATAAACTTTTAAACTGATATTTGCATTCAAACGTAAGAAAAAAATGATAGAATTGGAAGTAGTAAGAAATCAAACCGGTAGATGTTGTGAGGTCAAGGACGATGTCATTCTCCTCAATGCAAAGGTCAATAAGGGCCTCCATGAGATTGGAGGACTTCTCCCACGCTCCACGCCATGGCTGGCTAGTGGTACCCCTCATCGTCAACGTCTCTTGTGTGATCAGATTGGTCAAACGACCATCTGAAGACAATTGGATCCCCTCCAACAACAACTCCATCATGTCATTGAAAGAAAAAGGGATTGTTGGCTCGAACTTCCTCACATAGCACTTCAATATGAAGCATTTGTGAGTGCGCTTGTCGGAACCTAGTTTTTAAGGAATTGTTGTCTTAGTATAAGTAAAGGGCAAATGGGTGGTGATTTTTTGGAAATTAGGAAGACCCCCATTGTAAATAGATAGTTTTACTAATTTGCCTAAAATTAGAAACCCTAAAAACGATAAGAAGAAATTCGGGTATCAATGACCAGATTCCAGTCTCGATAGGTTATCACCAAGATCAGGATCTAATGGTCAGAACCGTAACGGGATTTAATGGTCATAACCGACCACGGGTTCGGATTCAAGTAATGATTACCGGACTGGGAATAAATAGTTAATCCCAGGGTTCTTCCTCTCATCTTTCTTAGTGAGTTTGGGATTGGTTAGCGGTAAGCGAGCGAGCGTGGGCAGCTGAGGGTCGTGTGTGTGAGCGTTGCAAGCCAATATTGCTGTCTTTGCAGATTGGAAATCATGAATTGTGGATTAAGGTTTGAGTGCGGGTTCTTCCGCGGATCTCTTGGGAAGAATCCGGGTCTGAATCTAGTTGAGGGTTTGTTGCGATGACGTTGAAGAAGGCGACCAAAAGCAGGGCTAAATCGATCGTGAACCTCCGGAATGTGGTTCCGGTGATTCCCGAATCCGAGAGCAACTGGAAAGCGCTGGATGCGGATCTAAAGAGGATGAGTTGTTTCGGATTCCGGGATCAGACATGGGGTTTCAGAGACGACGTGATGGTCCAGGAGCTACTAGACGGAGTCTCCAACGAGTGCAATGGCACCATCCAGGGAAGGCTGTAGAAGTGGACTTCGACGATGTGGAGCGATGTATACGGATTTTCGACGCGGGGAGAAGGTATGTGCTCACTTCGAGAATCCTTCATTGAGGGGTGTTGCAGTTCGTAGGATCAGTATTCCTCCGGATTGCACTTTTTCGTCACTAAGGTAGTCAACCCTAAAACCGGCAATATCCCAAGACCGACAGCTAGTTTTTCACTAGAAACCGTCAATAATTGCACAAGTAACCAACATCCTAATTTAGCGCCGGTAGCAAAAGGCATGAGTAGCGGCAGTTGATTTCTAAGCTGATGGTTTTAGGGGTAATTGAATAGAAGATACATTTTTTATTGCAAAAAATGAATTTGGTAACGAAAGACATTCATGACAACAATGGAGAACAAGGTGGCGGAAATAGGGCTGGCAACCAACGCCTACATGTGGTTATTACAACAGCTTTAAGTAGATGGCAAAGTTGGTTTTAGGCCTAAAAAAGCATATTACAAAGGTAGTTGGCCACCTAAAGAGAAGCTTTAATGAAGCATGAGCCTCCAAACCCATCACACAGTTTGCAATGTACAACACAGTTTGCAATGGAATTTTGGATTCCAAAATATTAGTTTGTGAGGACTTCCTATGGTGCTCAAATCTTGAGAGACAAAGTAATGGAGGGAAGAGTAGGAAAGAGGGAGGAGAGAGGTCAACTAGATAGAAGTAGAGCAATTGGAAGTGAATATTGCAACTTGAGCAAGAAACTAATCCACCAAGTTTTGTTTGATCGTGCAGATGAAGAAGCTAGTGATGATGATTGTGATGACGGTCATTTCTTCTCACAAAGACAATCATCAAGATCAACCCATCAAAGGACCATGGAGGATTGGAGCCACACAAGCGATGAAGAAGAAGATCCTGCAAAGGAAGACACACAATATCAAGAAGAAGATGAGGAACCTTCAAGCAAAGACAATGACAACGATGCATACTGGATGTTGGAGCAAAGGGGAGCAAAGATACTTGGCAAGGGGAGCAAGAATTCACAACAAATGCTAAGTAGACAAGCACAAGGATGGAAAGGAAAGGCGCAGCATTATATTGAGCACACAGCAGTGATCCAAGGACATCAAGAGGATCATGTAAGAGCTGATAGTGGGATTGCAGACATGGAGGATGGAGACAAAACACATGATTGGCCGACACAAGATAGAGAAGACACTTCTTCAAAAGAAGAGCATATACATACATGGGCGGATGATGAAAACAACAAGACCATTGGAGAGGAAGGAGATCTAACCAAACATGGCAACAACCGGAGTGGCGGGCATCCAAGGAAGCGGCCAGCTCTAGCACATATCAACATCATGGAGCCCTTGCAAAAGAAGGACAAACATTGTAAGGTAAGCAAAAACATCACTGGAAATTGGTCTAATGAAGCTCTATCTAAGGCAATTGAGGCAGTGGACAACGGGTGGAGTTTGCAATCAGCAGGTGATTTCTATGGTATTCCAAGGACATCTCTAAGAGATCATCTCATTGGGAAAACAAGAAGTAGAAAGAAAGGACCTCAAGGAGTATTATCACAAGAGGAAGAGGCAGCTTTAGTACATTACCTTGAACAAATGACCGAATGGGGCCATCCTTTAACCGTGCAACAACTGAAATTGAAAGTGGCGGAGATGACCCAGAACTGTGTCACTGCGTTCAAGAATGGAATTCCCGGAAAGAGCTGGTTACAATGGTTCAAGCAAAGACATCCTGAATTCACAATGAGAACGCCACAAGCATTAGAGATGGATAGAGCCAGGGCCTTGACACCATCAAATGTCGAAAGTTTTTATCAAAACTTGGCTCAATTATATGCTGAAAATGGCTACACATCTGAAAGAGTATGGAACGTGGATGAGAGCGGATGTCAAGAATATCGCAATGGACAAGCAAGAGTGCTAGCAAAAAAAGGGACTAGATCAGTGCATACTATAGTACCAGGTGAAAGAGAAGGTCTAACGGTATTATCAAGTATAAACGCAGCAGGGGGGAGCATTCCTAACTTCTACATTTTCAAAGGAATGAGGAGAAAAAGAGATTACATCAGCAAATGCGAACATGGAGCAACGATGGCAATGCAAGAAAATGCCTGGATGACATCATACCTCTTCAACAAGTGGATGGACCACTTCATCAAGGCCATGGAGCAGAAAGGAGGTATTTCACCTGAAAGAAGACATCTAATGATTTTAGATGGCCACAACTCTCATGTTACAATGGAAGTGATTTTGAAAGCAAGAGATGCAGGGTTAGATATGTTAACCTTACCCTCCCACACTTCACATGCATTACAGCCACTTGATGTGGCGGTTTTCAAACCTTTCAAGACAGCATTCAGGGCATATCGGGATATATGGAGTATGACAAATAAGGGACTTAAAACAAGGAAGGAAGATATTGCACAGTGGGTATCACTTGCAATGAAAAAAGCCATGACAACAGACAACATCAAATCAGGATTTCGAGCCACAGGAATATGGCCTTTAGATGGGCATGCAATGGAAAAAAAAATGGGGCCTAGTCAAGGATTTAGAAACATTACCGTGGATGTTGCCATATCTGAGATCCTCGCCGAGGAAGGGCCTTCCACCCAGGAAAACATGACACATTATTATGTTGATGTGGAAGGAGAAGGAGATCTTTGCACTCCGCCATCTAGCCAGGACATGGACTTTGCACAACTAGGACAAGAGCATGTTAGCAATTTCTTACGTTTACCTCAACAAGTAGTACGACCACCAAGGACAAGAGCACAACCATTGGTTGACTATTCCAAATCACACATCCTAACTTCAGAGCAACATTGTGAAACTCTAGAGTATATTGCAGAAAAAAGAGCTGAGGCAATGGAAGAAAAAGAAAGGAAAAGAGAAGCGGCAGCACTTGCCAAAGGGAGGAGGATGGAGGACAAAGTCCTCAAGGCTCAAGCAAGAATTCAACGCATAGAAGACATGAAGGCAAAGAAGATATTCAACGAAGCATGGAGTCCTAAAGCAATCAGAGAGGCTGGAGAAAAACTTCAAAGATTGGTTAAACAAGGTGGTGTTCCTACACCATTTGCTCCTCACTGTGGATTCCAACCACCCTCCTGCAAGCGAAATCAAGAGATTGCTATAGCAAGGCTAAAAGCAAAGAGGGCCAAAAGTGAAGATGGCATAGACCTGCCTAACTTTCCAAGATTCCATCATATTCCATGGAGCTACGCATGGTCAATGAATCAACAACAGCTAAACAAATGGACAAGGACAACATTCTATTCAAGAAATGAACAAGGACAATAGTAGTTATGGAGGAAAGAGAGGAAAGGGGCAGCGACAGTAAGGTAGTGTAGTCTGTTGTGAATACAGAAATTGCAGTCTGCTTTGAACTTGATCATCGTGGCTCTTGATGTTTTTAGGTGCTTAATGAGAGAGAGACTGAATCGGACATGTTATCTTTCACAATTGTGCTAGTTGATCTCTCCTCAACCAATCTGTGAACCTCTTTACTCATGTAGTGAATCTATCATGCACGTACACAAATGTGGTGTTAAAAGCCTATGTTGATCCTTAATGTGTGGCATCAGAGAATCAGACACAACCTTTGGGATACAGACTCTATTCTAACGAAAGCACAACCAGGAAGACAAAAAAAACAAAAACCGAAAACAAAAAAACCATTGCCAATAAACAAAAAACAAAAAAAATAAGATATTAGGTCTTTGAGCAACATCACGTAGCCGAATTCACAAAATTCTAGCTTTATAAATGGTAGCCTTAAGTATCACAGCACTAGGGCAGACCTGAGATGCATTTGCAGTAGCAACATTTATAGAAATTGCAGCTGGAGCTTTCCACTCGGTGAGAATTCTCCTAGTCTTTGCATCAACAAGACGCAAAGAGCCTGCTGTGACCTGTTCCGAAATGCAGGATATAATATGGTAAAAGAATCATAAAAACCACCAACATAAAACAGGATGAAAGCACATAACTAACAGCATGATCTCCATCGATTCAATAGAAGAATAAATCCGAAATATCATCAAAAACCAGCTTTTTCATCTAAAAGGATACAAAAATCTCACATGATACAAAAATCTCACATGATAAAAACGGAAAACATGTTTAGGAGAAATAGACTTGTGAATCACCGTAGCTGGAACCAACAAAGACAACACCATTGTCAAGGTAGGTCAAAGTCGATGCTGCCGATGTCTCCCCAAGTGGCTCTACGTTCAAGGCTGTAACCCTGTGACAAAATACCCACTCTCAAAGTGAGCACGGAGTTATCTATTACTATGACAAAACTGATAACATGGAAGTCACATAACTATGCCCTTTTAACGTATGTCGTACCTGAAGATAAAGATATTGGCAACATAGAGCATATATTCATCAAAGCCAAACATTTTCAAATCATAGGATTATCACCACAAAGAAAGAACGCTTACAGATATTGGAATCTGGAGAATGTAGTCGTGATTTGCATGGGCGTGAATTCCAACCCGGTTAACGCTTGCAGCAGCAAATCAAAGTGATACACACCTGCAATGTCCAAACAACATAATCAACACATAGTAATTTAACGATGAAAGCAGAAAGGAAGAAGTGGGAGGAATTAGACAATAGCAATAAATGGGCATCTATGGAATGCTTAATAATTGTATATTTGAATGAAGACATGATCGGTGTAAGGTTTAAAAAACTATCACCAAAACCAAGAGTAGATATACCTGCTCATTCAAGATTTCTCCTTCGATATAATCACACATTTCCGGATCGTTGTTGTCCGCAGCTACCAAAACAAATGAATCAGTGCTCAGAAACCCGAAATAGAGATAGAATTACATCCACGAAAATACTGTGCATCACTCCCCGGCGTTTGAGAACTCAACCAGGATGAACAAGCAATTTGATTCTGGAAAAAAATGTAGATGGAAGTTTACCTGATGAAGCGACAACTGCTTCTCGTTGACGAGTTTTTTCATAGCAAGAGCAAGCTCCTAGGTTTAGGGTAAGTTCAGCATAAGCATAATGGAAAGGGGAAAGCATTGTACGCGTTCTTCGATCGTGAAGAGTAAGTTCAGCATGAGCATAATGGAAAAGCTTTAGTAGATGTCGTGGAATGGCCGTTAGTCGTAGAGACCAACTTACTTGGAAAATCATGGAAGGCCGACATTATCACAATCGAAGAACGCGTACAATGCGTGGTAGACGGATCCGGACCGGACCGCCATGGGGCTGTTTCTCAAAATTTCACGACTCCAGACAACAGTCTCCTCTTCTAGTTTCTCCAGCTGCAGTTTGAGACTCCAACAAATGATCAGTAAATCGTTGCCCTTTTCAGCTGAAAGTTGAGTGGAAAATACAGCATGGATTAAGATAGACTTACAGGAACGACTTTGTTGACTAAACCCATCTTATCTGCCTCTTCTGCAGAGTAGAACCTTGCTAAAAACCACATCTCCCGTGCCTTCTTCTGTCCAACCTGAAAAAGGATCATCCGAGGAATAAGGGCAAATGGCACTAAGATCCCTGAATTTTTAACACCAACCGCAATGGCAACATGGTTGCTGCAAGTCATGTAACAAAACACAGACTTGAAATAAAACAAAGCTTAGTTAGAGAAGCTTACCAGATGTGCCATCATGCTGCAACCGTAGCCAGCATCGAAGCTACCGACCTGAAAATTGGAGAAAGAGTTATTAGCACGAGCACTTCAGAAGATGATTTCGATTAGGAATTCTGATTTGCACTTCCATGAATAGAAAGTATACCTTGGGCCCAGTCTGTCCGAAGACTGTATTCTTCGCCGCAATCGTGAGGTCGCATACCATGTGAAGTACGTGCCCTCCACCAACTGCATAGCCTGCCACCTGCACACACAAAGTTGCATAAAATTAAACCGAGGCCTTAAGATAACTCTCTTAAAAATCAGGAAAAATTAATATGGACCTCAAGACCATAAAATCATAGACTAACTCACCATTGCAATGACTGGCTTTGGTAGCCTCCGAATTTGAATCTGCAAGAAAGAAACACAAGTTCAATTACGAATTGAGGAGGGCATCAAGAAGCACTCAGGTGCACGAAGCAGAACTCAACCAGTTGGTTACCTAAACATCGAGAATGTTGAGGCGCCCAATGTTGTCGCCTCCGACATACCCATGTTTCCCACGCACCACTTGATCACCTCCACTGCAAAAAGCTTCAGTCCCCTGCAAAGCAACATGTGAAGCATAAGAAATGCCATTCTGATGAACGACGTACCCCCAAAACGTTACATAAATAAGATGCCTGTCTCCACTTTGGCAAACCCAACTTTAGCGTTCTCACTTCCTCAGGCAGCGGGCACTGTCAGCGAGCGTCTTGGCCTCGACACAACTTGCGCTCGGTTCTGCAGCACGGCGACGGTGGCTTCCTCGATGCCAGACAACCGCTTCACTGCTTTCTCGATGGAGCCTGCGCACGCGGCGCACTCCATCCCCGTAACTTGCGATTCACACGCAAACAAACTGACATCTCTAAACCTCCTCGAAGCTGCTCACATCCTATCACGCATGGGAGAAGTTTGTTACCTTAAAGCATGCTTTGCGCACTTCGGACACGTCAATCTCGCCATGCGACCTAATTGCAACTCACCCTGCCCTCACACCCCAAGTTTGCGTTTGATTCGATTGTCAATCCTCCCTGCACACGGTCCGCCGCTGATCACCGAGCCAGGAGCCAAGAGGAGATTCTCAGAGAGGAAGATGACGATGTTGCATCCCGGAGTGGAACACGAGGAGTGAGGACACAAAGCAGGAGAGATGCCGGAGCAGGCGTACTCCTCACGAAGATCCACTCCCAAACGGATACTTCACAAGGCCATGAAGAAATAGTCGTTTGTGCCACGTGGGCTGAATTATTGGCTCCACAAATGGAGTTTGTGGGCTCCTCTTACCACAGAAACCGGCTCTTTCTAGGGTGGAGTTGCCAAATATTATTGGCAGTTTTGCATCATGGCATGAATGGGCATGGGTAGCTGTCAAAATTAGTGAATGCGTCATTGCGCACGCAAGTAGAGGGAATTAGGATTTTCTGAATTTAGTTTTAGGGTGAATAATATCCGGTTTCCACTTTCCTTGTTGGTGGTTTTAGGCCATTTGTGGGAGGGTCATGGCCCCCACCTACTGACGCTCACCCGGTTTTCTTCACATGTGCCTTTGAAAATTCATAACTAATTCATAACACATCGGAAAAATATGAAATCACTTGGGTTGAAATTGTAATTCTATTGGCTATCACTGAAAAATAATTTAATTATTATCTAGGTTCTCCATATATGCAAACTGCTTAACTTGACGGTTATGGGGGGGTTTACCTTAAATGCTTCCAAAGTATACCGCTCCAGTTTCGTGCCCACAGAGATCTATTGTTCTTCTCAGAATATCCAACAAAAACTAAACTATCGATCACTCGTTCCTAGGCTAGCTATTCTATTCACCCACTTACTACGGATCCGGATCCTTCCATATTCTAGAAATTATACAATGGCTTCCGAAACTCGTTTCCGGACAACCGGAAGGTAGTTTGATTTATCTTTGTTCCTCCTCCAAGAATCTTCCGGACGGTTTAAACGAGTGACCGGAAGGCCACTGATCCTATTTTGTGTAAGTGGCCAGATTCCCCACTCCCTTGTGACTTTAAGTGGCCGGACACCCACTCTCCCTACTCCGCTAACCGGTGATTGATTACTGCTGCTAGACTTGTACTCTCACATCATCCGGATGGCCTTCCGGACGCGGTCACGCAGAGATAAGTCCGAAGTACAACGACATTCCAGTAAGTACGGTTGTGATTCTCCAGAGCAAGTGTTACAATTTACCAAAGAGGACTCTTTCTAGACCTACACATCAGGGTTACCAATCCGACGTCCTTGGGGGTCTGAGAGCGACCTAGGACGTCTTAAGACGAGGACGTCCTGACGTCACGTCGGACGCAGCGTCCGGGGGGGTAAAATGCATTTACGGAAGGCCCTGGTAAGTTTTCTGGGCCGTCGGATTCAACGAAGTGCCACGCGGCCAGATCGCAGCCGTCAAATTGCGCTAGGCCGTCTGATTGGTCGTTGCCGTCGGGGCTATGAGACGGCACCTCGGCCGTCCGCCTGATCGGTCGGCCGCGATTTGATCGCACGGGCGCGCGATGGCCGTCTGATCAGGTCGACGGCCACCCGGCTGTCCGATCGAGCGGACGGCCCACCGGCTGTTGGAGTGGCCGTCCGATCGGCGGACGGCTTACCGGCCGTCGGAGTGGCCGTTCGATCGGCGGACGACCCATCGGCGGACGGCCTATCGGCGGACGGCTCATCGGCCGTCGGAGTGGCCGTCTGATCGACGGACGGCCCATCGGCGGACGGCCTATCGACGGACGGCCCACCGGCCGTCGGAGTGGCCGTCCGACTGGCCGTCCGACCGGCGGACGGCCCGCCGTCGTTTTGCACATCACACTCTTCTCTATGACCTGCTGATTCTAAGTTGGTGTCGCAATCGCTCATCGGATGAAAATTGCATGTGTTATGAGCGGATGAACATTTCCAGCGGAATACTTCATCCGTTCATAAGTGCTTTGTCCTTTGTCGGATTGTCAGTTGCCACACCATTCTGGAGTTGGCAGCATAATGTCCAGAGCGTAAAGCATTAAAATTATGGAATCCCATGTGAATGGCGAAGACAAATTTATAATGGTTCAAAAAAATTCCTTCGAGTAATGGATCTTTCTTTTATTGAGATATATTGATCATGCAAGACCTTGGTCTAATCCTTGAAGGAACAAATCACCCCCGGGGAGAAATTTTTCACTTGGTGCACGTTCCTATGATTGTGAATTTAATTGGAATATTGCGGAATGTTAAACAGAGATTTCCATAATGCAAGCCTAGTGGAAACATTAATTTTGTCCCACTTTGATTCCTAAAGAAAAAGCAATGCTCTTCTAATCACACATACTTTGACTCCGCGCAACTCCAAACATTTTGCTAGAAGCTTCCATCGATTTTAAGAGTCTTTGTATTACTAGATCGTACCTAGGTTTGTTAAAGGCGTCAATAAATATTTCATGCCTTCAATGAAAGATCTCATTTTCAAGCAAAGTAAAAAATGTTCACACATTTCTGGGTAGTATAAAGAGAACCACTAATAATTTTGGACATTTTTACATCTTTGGATTTAGATTTTTGTAAGGTTTAAAACGGGTCAACTCACAAAACACCAAGACTCACACATATTCTCCTTTTGATTCTAAACTCATTTCTCGAATGGTCTAGCATCTATTGTATTTTAATTTAACTCTAATTTCTATACAAAAGCTCTCTTCCATCAACAAAACTTAGGTTTAACCCAAACTTTTAAGAATTTAAGGTTGTTATGCATCCCTCGAAAGGAACAAAGTATTCATTAAACCCAAGGACTAAGTGCCTAGAAGGAACATTATTCCTTTATCAATTGTGCATGTGGTCAACTGTGAAGACTCTTAATCCATGCCTAGATAGACCGATGGAAGATTCCATTGAATTTCAATACAAATCATTAATTATGTTCTTCTTAGAAATCAAAACGAAATGCAATTAATCCACCTTGAGGAATTGAGTGTAATGGAAATTGTAAATTCATTTGTCTTTACACTTGTCATAAAACACAAATGCAATTAATCAACCTTAAGGAGTCTCTCCTTTCTAGGTCAGACTTAATTCAACTTATTACATGCACATAACACTCTTACCATGCTATGCATCAAGGAATGCATCTCTCTTGATAATTTTTTTATCATTAGTATTAAAAATTACTCTTACTCTTATGTATTTTTAATTTTCAACACTCAAACTTAAATCTTTATAAAGTGACAAGTGCCCATGCATTCCTGGAAGTATTGCATTAGGTCACTGATTACACATTAACACACACACATGAATATCTCATTCATGAAATTACTCCTTAAACATCTACAATGCCACTTAAAGCTTCAATCAAATCATACTCTTACTTGCACTCAAGTTTTACATTAATTTAATTCAATCACACTCACATCTCATCACAATGTTTATAATTAATCTTCATACACACAAAATTGTATTAGTTAGACAAATTAGAGTATTTCTCTAATCTACAATGAAGTACTAATATTCAATGTATTACAAATGGCTCAATTCACAAAATCAAGACAATAATTACACAATGAATAATTACATATATCAATCATAAATCCAATACATATAGCAACAATTACTCTTACAAACTCAAGAGTTTCACAAAAAAACTAGCTTCCAAAGGTAGGACACACTCCAATCTTTAACATGGTAGTGGTGGAATTATTGTCTTTCCAATGCTATGTATAATCTAAATTTTAGGGAAGACACCTCTTGAAAAGCGGTGTGTATTATAAGTACTTTAACTTCTACAACCGTTCATTAAATGGATGCACCTCTTCAAATCTTAACTAACTTTTAATGAACTCTTGGCTTAATGTGTATTTTAGCTATTTTAACCAATTGATATGAACTTTTAACACTAATTACTAATTTTTGAATATATACACAACCCTTACTACATTTAAAATTTTGAAAGGAACTATTTTTAATGGTTCGGCTCTACGGTTTTATTTTACTATATGATGCGTTATATGTCATCTTTTTTACTGTTGGGATTCTCAGTTTATGGCAAATTAGGTACACCACAAAAATAAATAAATATATATATCATAATAGTATTTGAACTCCAATCCCTTCCACAATGTTTTTGAATATTTTGCACCCTTCATATTTCACTTTGATTTTTCTTGCAAGGACCTAACATTGTATATCAAATTTTTGCACAAAATTTGATTCTAATCTAAAGCATGAAATTCACATCACAAGAATTCAAAAGAAGATGATCCTTAAAATACATGGAAGTGAAAAAGAACCTTGTTTTTTGCTTCAAAATATATAATCTCTCAATCCATACCATCAACTTTCATGAAATTTTGAAAGCATGTTATTCTAAATGTGAGGGTTAAAGTAGAGCTTCAAGCTTTTTTTCCCCTCATTTCTTTTTGCACAAAGTAAATGTACATTCTAAAGTAAAAGTGCATTTTAATGACAAATACTCAGAATTTTAGGGGTTCACCTTGCAAAAAAAACTTAATGATAATGTATCGATAGGAAAGTTTTTCCAACTTGTATGAGATGATGTGGTCAAAATTTCGTGAAATTTAACCACTTCAATTGAAAGATGATCGCAGTGAAGGTAAACATAATTAGGCTTGCGGGGGTTAAAGTTATATGATGCAAGAGTAAGATGAGTTTAGATTCTTGTTACAGATGTTGCCAATAGTTTTTCCAACAATAACTATTATTGTGGTCTTTCTGAGGAAAACAATAAAAATAATTATTCTAAATAATCATTGTTTTTTCCTTGAACACATAATCTATTTAAATAAATAGTAGTAGCATAATAGATGCAAGAGTGATATTCCATACTACATGTTTATCGATATGCAATTCAAGCATGAATATATACAAATTTTGATGGTGGTTGGTTCTTGAAATATATCTTGCTTAATATGTAAATTTCGGTTTAGGTGCCACTGCCATACCTAACTATGGAAGATCTAGCCATTACCTTTTGCCACTACGACTATACCCGTACCTTTTAATAAAATGCGGGACTATTAATTCTATTATGGCATTCTAAGAATAAAAAAGTGGTCCACATGCAATGATTTAAGCTTATGAGCTCAACCTTGTAGTCTATTTCTAAGTTTTGAGATCTCTATCATAAGTGCTTTTGAGGGCTTTCACGATCTTATTTTTGACATGTTCATTCCAAGATGGTATGGCAACAGTCCATTGGATAACTAATGGATGCGTTAAATGCGGATGAACTCTTTCAATGGAGTACTTCATCCATTTAGAAGTCATTGGTTCTTTGTCGGATTCTCAGATGCCATACCATTTCGAAATTGGCAATATAAATTATAATGTCAAGAGCATTGTGTATTAGAAATATGGACTTTCATATGAACAAAGAAGTCAGATTCTACCGGTCCAACACTTCATCTTTTAACTTCTATGCTCCTTTTTTTTTATTCCAAGTGTGTTTAGAAAGTTCAACCTTGGTTCAAACCCCCAACTTCCAATTCTATTTGGAACACATATATTGCCACCCCAAAATTGTGTAGAGTTTGGGAATATTTTAAGACATTGCTAATGTAATTACATTGTTTGTAGAACATTATGGACATTATGATTTTGGAAAGTATCATTTAACACTTGCACCTCTCTCCAAGTTCCAAATTTACTACATACATCCTTGCCAAAATAATTACTCCTTTCAAATTCTATGTTGGAAACGTTGGAATGTATAAAAATTTCTCATTCCACACATCCACTTATACTTAAAATGAAGTAATCAAGTTTATTTAGAAACAAGTAACATAAAATGTATACTTTTTGTTTACATTGACATGGCCGCAATGTGGAAAAAAACATCGACTAGGAGATCTTAAAAAATGACCTTGATCAATCGACTCAAGGCCAGTCGGTCGGCACTTGGTAGTCGACCGCCATGACGTCCGCTCCTAGAGCTTGGCGGACGGCCACCAAGCCACCAAGCCTCAAATTTCAGCAACTTCCTTCCCTCTCCTCCACTTCTCTCCACTCTTTGGCAACACGGAAGCGGTTTGGAACATTATTTTTTTGGGTAGATAGACATTGCATGTGCACTCTAAATTAGGAGAAAGAGTTACGTGCATTATTAGTCACAAGAATGTCTCAAAGATATTATGCAAATATATATGAATATTCCATTTCAAATATCCTATGCACTTGGAAACATATGAAGAATAGAATTTGTGAATAGTAATTTAACTTAAAATAGACTACACAAGAAATCTAGATTCGTTTTTCTCCTTTACTAACCACAAGCC
This sequence comes from Bryoerythrophyllum caledonicum, assembly GCA_963971425.1. Lineage (NCBI taxonomy): Eukaryota > Viridiplantae > Streptophyta > Bryopsida > Pottiales > Pottiaceae > Bryoerythrophyllum > Bryoerythrophyllum caledonicum. Next base: position 391,950 of record OZ020518.1, on the reverse strand, counting down.
TATTAGAATGGCCGTCCGCCCCGCCGTCCGTCTCTGGCATTTGGGTGCTTCCCTCCGTTGTCCGCATCTCCAACTACCACTTGTCACACATGAGGGTTCGCCCTCCGAACTCTATCGCCGACCGCCGCTCGGTCGACTCTTGGCCGTCCGACCCACCGATTGCCTGGCCGTCCGCCCGGCGGTCGGCCTTAGGCGTCCGCCGGAGCAGCTGACTCCCAAGCCGTCCGCACGGGTTTTTTGGCCATAACTCCCTCATTTTAATGAGTTTTTGAACGTGTAATATACCATTCAAAGCGTCTTAAAAATGCGCTTTCAACGGTATATAGTGTGCAGCATACGCCCAAGGGCCGTCCGCACGGCGGTCGGCCCTCACCCGTCCGCGCGGTTGACTCCCTAGCCGTCCGCACAGGTTTTTTGGCCATAACTCCCTCATTTTAATGAGTTTTTGAACGTGTAATATACCATTCAAAGCGTCTTAAAAATGCGCTTCCAACGGTATATAGCGCGCAGCGGACGCCCAAGGGCCGTCCGCACGGCGGTCGGCCCTCACCCGTCCGCGCAGTTGACTGCCTAGCCGTCCGCACGGGTTTTTTGGCCATAACTCCCTCAGTTTTGGGATTTTTTGAACGTGTAATATACCATTCAAAGCGTCTTGAAAATGCGCTTCCAATGGTATACAGCGCGCAGCGGACGTCCAAGGGCCGTCCGCCATTCGGACAACCCGGCGGACGGCTGACGGCCGACCGCCATGTAGAGCCAATATATGAAAAAGGGCTTTTTTCTTTAAAAAATAGCTTAAAGGATTTGAAATAGTTCAAAAAGTAGATAGTTAGTGATAAAAGTTAAGAGAAACTTTAAAAATAAGTGAAAAACTTAAAATAGCTTAAAGAAAATAGTGCTAGTATGAAAGGACTTAAAGAAAAGACTTAAAAGAATAGTCACACCTTTTAATTAGTTGAAAGGGTTTAAGCAAAACTTGAAGAGGTGGAAGGAAAAGGAAGAAACCTTTTAAGAAATAGTGTCTCTTCATAGTTTTAGCTTAAGTGGAGTAGGAATTCATTTTGAATTCACCACATTTGAAGAAGCAATTGTGAGTCCTAGCTTGGAGCTAGCAAATTCTTGCGATGGTTGTAAGAGTTTTTAAGTTAATACATATTGTGTTGTGTAAAATTCCATTGATTCTAATTAATTAAGTAACTTTGCACATGTGACTTGTGAAAGTGAGTCTTAATAATTAAGAAGTCAAATTTTAATTGATTGTAATATCTTAAATGGATAAACAATTTAAGAAGATTTAATGTTGCACTTATTGAATAAGTGACATTGAAAGAAAATAAAACATATTCAAAAAACTAAAAATATTTGTGACTAAGAATTCTTATAATAATAATTAAATTACAAGATAAGAGTTCTTATATTTGAAGTGCATTAATTAATCTTAAGGAATTAATTGCGTTAAAGAGAGTAATGTTATTTTAGAAGAATGAAATTACTTTAAGTTTAAGAGTAATGTATAGTGGATTAAATCAAAGGAATTAAATTTGATTGAAAGTGTATGTGTTAGAGTATTGATCTCAAAAATGATCATTCCTAAACTTCTAACAAGTGTGATTATTGAAGTTAATGTGTTTTGATGTGGAATCCACTTGGAGCTTAAGAGATTAGCCGTGGACGTACGTGATTAAAGATGGAGCGAATTGCATGAAGTAAGCTTTTCAATTATAAAGAAGAATTAATAAACGAACAAAGCAATGAGTTAAGGAATGGATAAATTCCATTCGCCTAGCAAGGCATAGTTAGAGGTTTGGGCACACACACAAGAAAGACAAGAGCAAGGCTCTTGTCGTAATCACTCTTTTTCTTGGGGTAACATAAAAATTCCCAATCCTTAAAGAGTGTAGATTGTTTAACCCAAAACCTGTAAAAGAATGCATTATAGCTTTAAGTTTATTATAGAAAACATTTTTATGTGATAATTAGATCAAAATTACTTAAACATTAGACGCCAGACCATCCCGGGAAGAATTTAGAATCATATGGAAACTTGTGTGAGTCTTGGGTGTTTTGCGTAAGTGTAAATTTACGGTTTACATTTTTTTGGCGACCATGCTGGGGATGGTATCGTCAATTTTAAGTAGTTTCTAATTTAGAAAAAGTGTCTTCAAAAAGATATTGATGGCTTAAATTAGCTATCAATTGGAAAAAATTAAAAGCATTTAATGAGTGATTCATTAAAACAAAAACTTAAAAAAACTAAGTTGGTTAAAACATTGGAGTGTACATGGGAGACTATACAAGTGAAGTATGTCTTTTCCGTGGGAAGTAGTTGAAGGAAACTTGTGTGATTTCTTCAACGGGCCGTATTTATTTGGAGCTTTATATCGTGTTTATAGAGCGGCCTACTACGGTCAAGGTTTTCAATTTTTTGGAAACTATCCGAAGATTGATAAACCTTTTAGAGAAAAATTTGAGCAATTGCCTTTAGAGATTAAAGGAATAATTTTAAGTAAAGTCTGGAACAAGGGTGAACAACTTAACGAGTTAATTGTTAAGAATAGTGATTTATACTTAAAATATCAATTGCACTTTTTGTTTGCTCAACTTGGTCGATTGAAATTTCAAATCCAACCCATAATTTCTAAAGGATTAGGAGCATGGAATGGTTTTAAAGTAGATAGAAAAACTTATGTTTTTACCTACGGCGTGCAAAACTTAAGAAGTCAAGTTTTAATTCCGGATTTTATTTGTAGGGATCCTTGTCATCCAGAATCTATTTCTTTTGGATTATTATGTATTTAGATTATGAATTCTTGTAAAGAAACTTTTAAGAGAATTATTAACTCGTCTCACACGATTTTTGATTCTTTACGAGAGTACACAACCTAAATAGAAAAATTAAAATTAAAATTGAAAAATTAGGATCATTCTCTCAACAAATCTTAAAAATTGGTGATAGAAATTTAACCAATTTCAAGCATATGGAAAATTCCTTGAGGAAATCATGTCCTTTCCATGGGAGTTCAACCGGAGAAATTTGAGTGACTTCTTTGGTGGGGCATACTTGTTTGGAGCTTTGTATAGAACTTACAAAACTGCTTATTACGGACAGGGGTTCCAATTCTATGGAGCTCATCCTCGAGTAGACAAGTCTTTTAAGGAGAAATTTGAGTCATTACCTCTTGAGTTAAAACAAATCATTCTTAACAAAGTATGGAATAACGGAGAGGGTTTTAATGAGATAATTGTCAAGAATGATATTTATACTTAAAGTATCAGTTGCAATTTCTATTTGCTCAGAAAGGAAGGTTGAAATACCAAACTCAACCCATAGGGTCAAAAGGAATAGGGTGTTTAATTATTTATTTATTAATTTATAATTTTTTTAATAATTTTAATTTTAAAAACTTTATTTCTTTAACATTTATTTTTACCTACTTTCTTTTTAAAGGATCCTAAGGAATTTGATGAGATTGATTTAAAGACATTATGCATTTAAGAAATGGAATCGTCAGTTGAAACTTTAAAAGAATTACGAACTAGGTTGAAAAGATTACTAATAGTTTATTCAAAAATTAAATACAATGAATTAAAATTGTTTAATCTCTTAAGTCAAGAAATAGAACACTTAAGAGAAGAACATAAGCATTGTCCAAAAACAAACATTATTATTAATCATCTTTTAACCAGATTTCAATATCCTAGAGAGTTAATAGTGGAGCCATTACCTTTTATTCTTAAAGTAGAACCTTTTACTATAACGTCATGGCATCACTATTCATATTTATACAATGAGAAGGGTGAGGCCCAATACTAGTCATAGAAGAACTCAATTGATTGTAAACTTAAAGGGAAAGTTAAATTACTACGCGCATGTTCCACCCTATGACACTCGTTTGTTAGAGAAATTAGAGGTTGAGATTGATGAACAGATAGGAGAAGCGGTGGCAAATGAGTGGATAAGTGCACAAGAAATGAGTGATATAATAACTTTGTATAAATATCCAAGGAATAAAAAAGAAGATTTCAAGAGAATAGGATTAACAGAGGAAGGATTATATCTTTGTCTTCATTAACATAAGTGAGTTTTTAGCTTAAGAGAGTTAGAGATCCTTTTACATATGGCAACTGTCAATGTCACCTAAGGGAAAAGGAAAAGTAGAAGAACAAAAATTAGCACGAGCGGAACGTTATAGAAGAAGGGCAGAAAGGTGGGAAGGACTCAGATTCTTAACAATCAATCCCATCTTTAATGTTACACCTTCTCCTAGAAACTTAGAAAATAGAGTTCCATATGAAGACTGAAAACTCCGTAGTACCTCGAGAGGAAGTGCTAGTAATAGTAGTAGTAGAAAGGAAGAAGAAAACAAATCATCATCATCGTCGGAGTCATCTAGATGGTCCCCACCTCGTAGATTACTTCCTTTTTCTACTAGTTCTCCAACTTTTTCATCTTCCTCAAGTTCTACCGAGAGTTCATCACCTTCAACCCCTCCTACTCCTGAAGCAGTTAGAAATAATTTTGTTAATATGGCACATCATAGAATGTTAAATATAGCTCCTTTTCCCATATTTTATGGTGACTTAGGAGAAGATCCAAACTCATATTTGGAGAGATTTCAGGTGGTTGCTACGGCAAATGACTTACCTGTTGATAAATACATAACTAGTTTCCCTGGAAATCTAGTAGGGGAAGCTCAAAGATGGTATGTTGCTTTAAATCCTAAACCTGCTAATTGGGATGCTTTAAAAGATGCATTTTTAGCTAGGTTTAGACCGCAAGCGTACCACAATACTTTGCAAGACCAATTACAGAGTTTTCAAATGTACCCTACAGAGACCATCGCAGGGTATTATACTCGTCTTAGGAATTTGTTAAACCGATGGCGTGATCATGGAATGCCTGAACCTTGGATTGTTAATACTTTTACTAGGGGATTGTTAGAACCTATGTGTATCTATCAAGTAAAATTGTCCAATCCTGCAACTTTAAATGAAGCTTATGAAGCTGCACGAAATTGGGAAGCTGCTATGCAGCGATCCAATATGTTACAAAATAATCCTCAATACCATGATCCCTATCTTTTAAATATTCCTAATCAAATTGGAATGGATAATCGTGGTAGAGATTACTACCCTAAAGCAATACTTAATGAACCGCCTTTAAGTATAAGAACTACACCTACTAGGACGCAACCATTAGCGTTAATGCCTCCTCCTAGTAGTGAAGAATCTGAATTGAAGGCATTACAAAAACAGTTTAAGGAATTGTCAGTGCAAATTAATGAGGGTAGAAATAAAAGACCTAAAGCTACTAACCAAAGAACTAATATATGGTGTAGTAATTGCAAAGGTCATGGACATTTAACCACTAAGTGTAGATATCCTATAAATAGTGCACCTTATCTTAAATGTGCTTATTGTGGGGCAAAGGGACATGATATTACTACTTGTAGAAATATAAAAGAAGTCAAAGCTCTAGTCCAAGATCAACCTTCTAATAACCAAAAACCGCCCTACCGCGTCACGTCTAAACAACCTTTTACAAGGCCTGGAGATAATAGAAATCCTAGAGGGAATAACAATCATAGTCAACATCAAACCTGGAAAGGTCCTAATCAAAATCAGAATAAGGAAATAGTATGTTATAGATGCGGAGAGCCTGGGCATTATTCTAGGGAATGTCCCAATCCTCAACAACAAGTTGGATATAATCCAATTTGTGGTCGATGTGGTCAACCTGGTCATGTGTCTACCTATTGCCCTGCTATTATCACAGAATTTCCCAATGTAAGGAAAAAAGTACAAATACAAGAAGTAGAGTCATCTAATTCTAGAAATGTTAATTACATGGCAATAGCAGAACCACATGATGTTTTTATTACTAGATCACAAGCAAGAAAAGCTTTAGAAAAAGAACCAATTAGTAGCTCTAAAAGTGACTATAGCAAAATCAAAACCCAACCGATAGTTGGTAGAGATGTACCAATTATACTTAAAAGACCTGAGGTGCTTAAACCATCACCTCAAATAGTTGAAATAACTAGTAGTGACTCTCAAGCAAAATTTGTACAAATTCCTATACCAGTTAAAGAAGTACCTCAACCTCCAATTGTAGAAAAACCAAGTACTTCTATGAAACCACTAGAGCAACCTACTTTTTATAGACCATCAAAGAAAATAGTTAAAGAACCATCATTGTCTTTAAAAAAGAGAAAACATAATAGAATAATGAGGTTAGCTGTAGGAATGAACCCTTATGATATACTCACAGATTTGGATAGGTTACAACCTCAAATATCATTGAGACAATTACTTGCTTTATCACCCTATTGCAAAAATGAATTAACATCCTCATTAATTCGTAAGAGAGCTAAAACAATTGAAGAGAATAATGTTAAAATTCCTAAAGCAAAAATAAGAAGTGAGGCAAGTAAAATTCAACCTGAAGTTGTAAATGTCCATGATATTTCCTTAGATCCGGGAGCACCTACAGTTGATGTGATTATAGATGGAACTTTAATTGATGGCGTACAAATTGATAGTGGGAGTAGTGTTAACCTTATGAATGTTGACACTATGGAGGAGTTGGGTATAACTAACATAGTACCTACTCCCATTATTTTAAGAATGGCCGATCAAAGTAGAGTTAAACCTTTGGGCAAATTGATACAATTAAATACAATAATTGGTGGAATCGATTATAAAATAGACTACATTGTCTTTAAAGTGAGTGAGTCCATTTCCACGTATCCAATCCTTCTTGGCAGACCTTGGTTGTCATTAGCCAAAGCCAAGGACGATTGGGGTAAAGGGACTTTGACTATCGGAAAGGGTAATAGTAAAATTATTCTCCCTATGTTTCCTACAACCTATCATGGTGAGACTCAGGATGATGATTCAGATTGGACCACTGATCCAAATTCTGAATCTGAACCTGAGGACACTAATATTGTCCAGGACATGCCTACGTTTAAAAGTTTGAGTCCTGGAGAGTATTTTGTCCCTCCAAGTCAAGTGGATGACTCGGATGCTGCCATTGCGGCATGGCAAAATGCACCAGTTTTTAATGTTGCTATCGAGAAAGAATCTGATAATGAACCTCCATATATATCAGATTCTGAGGAATTAATAGGGGACAAGAAAATACCTAGTGTACGTCCTTTAATAAAAAATACCATGGAAATGAACTTAGGCACTAAAGAAGATCCTAAGCCCATTAAAGTGTATGACAGGTTAAGTCCTCAAGAGTATGATGAATGGCATGAATTCTTTAAAAAAGAGAAGGATGCCTTTGCATGGACTTATAAAGATCTTAAAGGCATACCTCCAGATGTTTGTCAACACAAAATCATTTTAGAAGCAGATGCTAAACCGGTTAGACAGAGACAATATAGGATGAATCCAAAATATTCTTTAATGGTTAAGGAAGAGATAGATAAGTTGCTCGAATGTAATTTTATTTATCCAGTTCCATTTAGTGAGTGGGTGTCACCTATAGTAATTGTCCCAAAAAAGAATGGTAAAATTCGTATTTGTCAAGATTTTCGGCAACTTAACAAAGCAACTAAAAAAGATTACTTTCCTTTGCCGTTTTCGGATGCTGTTTTAGATGGTGTTGCCGGACATGAGTGCTATTCATTTTTAGATGGATTTTCGGGGTATAATCAAGTTCAAATAGCCCCAGAAGATAGACCCTTAACCACTTTTACAACTGACTGGGGAACTTTCGCATATAATGTCATGCCCTTCGGACTGTGCAATGCTCCAGCTACATTCCAAAGGGTCATGACACAAGCATTCACAAAATATTTAAGAAAATTTATGGAAATATTTTTAGACGACTTTTGTGTGTTTGGGTCAAAGAAGGATCACCCAGCGGCTTTAAAACAATGTTTTGATAGTTGTCGTGAATATGGTATCTCCATAAATGCTGCTAAATCGGAGTTTGTCACTGCATGGGGTAGATTATTAGGCCATATAGTATCCATAAAGGGAATAGCAGTTGACCCTGATAAAGTAGCCATTATTATACAAATGGAAATACCTGAGCATTTAACCGCACTTAAGGGATTTTTGGGTGCAACGGGTTATTATAGACGGTTCATTTATAAATTTGCATTTATAGCCGCACCTTTGAATGCTTTAACAAAACAAACTTTAATACCAGGGGTATGGACAGACAATTGCACTAAAGCTTTTAACAAGTTAAAGCGCCGTCTTAGTAAAGCACCCATCCTAATTCCACCAAATTGGTCCAAACCTTTTGAAGTGTATGTTGATGCTTCCAATGTAGCGATTGGAAGTGTTTTAAGTCAGAAAAATTCTAAAGGTCATGATAGGCCAATTTACTTTGCAAGTCGACAATTGAGTGCTGCAGAGAGGAATTATTCCGTGACAGAACTAGAAGGTCTTGGCATGATCTTTTCTGTTCAAAAGTATAGACATTACTTGTTGGGATATAAATTTACCTTTCACATTGATCATGATGCTTTAAAGTACATGATCAATAAGCCTCAACTAAGTGGTCGGATTGCAAGGTGGGTTTTGTTGTTACAAGAGTTTGATTTTACTATTAATGTAAGACCTGGGAAAATACATCAAAATGCAGATTTTTTATCACGACTTAGTGAAACTATAAATCCAGAATCCATTGATGATAGTTTTCCGGATGCACACCTCTTTTCCGTTCAAGACGGCATTGATGTAGTTGATGTTATTCCTAAGGAATACGCGGCTATAATTTATTATTTAACAAAAGGAACATTTCCACTAGAGTATGTAAGTAAAGACAAGACTAAGTTAGTTCATCAATCTTTACCATACACCATGATTAGTGGAGTTCTTTATAAAAGGGATAAAGATGATGTCTTAAGACGTTGCATAAATCCTAGTGAAGTTGAAATGATATTAAAAGGATGTCATAGTGATGCATGTGGGGGACATTTTGCGGGCTGGGCAACCGCACAAAAAGTGTTAAGGGCCGGCTATTGGTGGCCCACGCTTTTTTCGGATGCCACTAAATATGTAAGGAAGTGTGATCCTTGTCAACGTGTTGGTAAACCAACTGCCACTAAAGCAATGCCCTTAAATCCGATCTTAGCACAGATTCCCTTTGAAAAGTGGGGGATAGATTTTGTGGGACCCATTAAACCTCCTAGTAGAGAAGGCCAAAAACGTTATATTTTAGTCGCCACAGAATATGTGACTAAGTGGGTTGAGGCAATTGCAACTAAAACAGATGATGCAAATACCGTAGCTAAATTCATCTATGAGAATATCATTACTAGATTTGGATGTCCCAAAGAAATAGTAAGTGATAGAGGAACTCATTTCATTAATGATACTATTGAAAAAATGTTAAAAAACTATTTTATCAAGCATAGAAAATCATCACCCTATCATCCTAGAGCAAATGGTCAAACCGAAAAATCTAATGGCATACTTTGTAAGATCATCACTAAAACACTAGAAGGTAACGCATCTAATTGGGATTATGAGTTGAACAATGCATTATGGGCATATAGGTGCACCATAAAAACTACCACTAAGGCAACTCCTTTCCAATTAGTTTATGGATTAGAAGCTATGTTACCAATAGAAGTGGAAGTACCTTCACTACGTGTCGCAATCTCTGAGCGACTAGGAAATGTTGCATCCTTAAAAGAGAGATTTGACACTTTAGAAAGGCTTGATGAAATAAGGGCTCAAGCCTTTATGAATATGGAAGCCATTCAAAAACAACGTAAAACTTACTACGATAGCAAATTACAACCCAAAGTTTTAAAAGATAATGATTTAGTACTACTCTACGATAGTAGATTTCAAAAATTTCCGGGTAAATTTAAGATGAGGTGGTTTGGTCCATATCGCATTCTTAAGTCTTATCCCAATGGTTCCGTAGAATTACAAGATTTTGCGGGCAATGTCCATGCCACACGATATAATGGATATAGATTAAAAACGTATGTAACTTGAGGGCAAGTCACCTTTTAAAGAGGAAGGCAGAACCTTTAAGTTATTTTGTGACAGTCCGCAATGACCCTAAACTACCCACAGGAAAGTGAGAAATATTTTTAGTGATAGTTCCAATAGGCACTCAGAAAATCGTAAAAATAATTTCCCTCATTTGATAGGATTTTTCTATAGGTGGCTAATTAATTACTTGGGAAGTAATAATCCTGAAGTAAAAAATAAATAAAATTGTTAAATTAAGCCCTTGCACAAAAATCTTCCAAATTTCTCTTAAAATTTAGTTAAGTTTAAGGAAGGAAATGTCACACTAAAATTGATATTTAGTATGACACTCAATTAATAATTGAACTTTCTTGTTTTTGGAAAAACTTCAAACTTAAACATAAAAAACTTAATCAACTCAGGAAGGTAGACGAAAGGGAAAATGAACAGATTTAAACTTGTAAGTGGAGAAAAACAGGAAGTAATTATGGTAATAAAACGGAGTAGGAAATTAAATAACGAAATTAATAAAAATATTAAAAAAAATATAAAAAATACAAGTGGTGACATGAGTCCAGATCAATGAGAAGAACAGAACATACTAATGATTTGATCTGACGAATGCACTTCAGTTCCATGTGTGGATATAGAAAACGTTTTTGAGAGAAAAAATTAAAATAACTACTTGTGATAACACAAGTATGGGATAGGTAGATCAGAAGTTAATATGAGTAATGATGCAAGTACACATCAGGTGGAATGAACGAAAAATAATCTTTAGTCGAAACCAACAGATGCAGTTCAACTGAAAACGAGTAGAGTTATCTGAGAGAACAGAATACGTAAAGTAACGAGTATGTATCCTATAAGGACTACACTATACGTAGAAAATACGTGTATGGACTCACTCAAGACTTGTACCGTCCTAATTCAGTTACGCATACTCATTGCATGCATGTAGACATGCAGGAAAGGAACACGATAAACAACTTTGTGAATCAGGCACTCAAGGGCAAGGGGTCTTGAGTGTAGATATTCATTCTCAACCACCAAGACTCACTAATCAGGTATCATTAACGATGCAAAATGATGATTAACATAGACAACGGTTAGCCCGACTCTGGTCTGTAAGGTTGTTCCAACTACGAGTTAGTGAGTAACCATAATTTGAGATACTTGAGAGAGTCGAGAAACTCTAACTGACGCGCAAGATTGGAGTAGTGGCGTGTAAGTTTGGAGCAACGAGAGGACACGAGAAGTGCACAGGTAAGAGTTGCTACACCCTTGCGATTGGTTTTTGAAAGAGTTGCGACTGTTTGTGAGGCAGACTTTGGTTGTGTAAGTGCCTGCTCTTCTCGTTGTCTTTATCTTTATTCCTAAGAGTTGAAAAAACTTAGCATGAAACTCTGATGGCTTCAGCAAAAGAGGCCCAAATACTTTGTTTCGCAGATGATGTAGCAATTGTTGTTGTAACCGGCATGCAATCCAAAATATTCTTTATCATCACAAGTTAACTAAAACTGCTTTTGATGTGAAAACCCTAATGTTGTGCTGATTAAAAGGACAGGATTGGCAACTGCGAAAACACAAGTTGAGGCAGTATTGGTGTTTTTATACTAACAAAATGCATGCATTGTTGTATTAGGAGTACGAGGTCTTGTTTTACCAAACATCATCATTTTAGGAGTGGCGGAAAGTGCATGTATCAAGAGTATCAGTCTGCATGACTTAGAAGTTGGCTTGAGGTAAGAGGAGGCACCCTATATCAATTTAGTTGGTCATTTTTACTGTTTGAGTAAACGATTTCTCAAGCATATTAGGTTTGTCTTGATCTAGTTGGAAGAAAAACTATGTTAAACGTTCGTCAAACAAGGTATTAAGAAGCATGTCATTCAAAAGCACCTCAATCATGGGCTGAATATCTTAATCAGGGACATCTGTGTACCGATACTGTTCAGCTGAACTTTAGAATGAGTAACTTGCATATTAGGCAATACGAACATGCATACAGTTAAGAGCGGAACTGAGGTTGCTGAAACTTGTTTGTATAGAAGGAAATAGTTCAGCAACTAAAAGCAGGACTCACGCATAAAGTGTCCTGCAAAGTCAATATGAGCTAGAGCAAAAAGGATACATAGTTTCTGTCAACAAATAAATCAAAATATGAGACCTCCATGCAGCCGAGGGTAATGCAAAAAGTCATTCACAAAGTTCATGAATCAAAGTTCATCAAGTTTGTTATACGTATATAGGAAGTTCACATACATAAGGAAGTAGGTGTGGGTGATATCCTAACATAGATGATAGTAAAAACTTTGTCTTGAAGAGTTAAAAAATTATTCTGATAGTAGGGATTCTCCAGAGAAACCTACCGAGAGTACAGAAGTCTGAAAGAATTAAAAATTGTTAATTTCTATAAGTTAGACTGTGTAGAGAGAAATTTCTTCTCAGTAATCTGTACATATATCTAGAATAGTCACTAAATTAATCTGAATAGTAAAATGGCGAAGTGCGAGTAAGCAAAGAACAAAAGTTGTCTGTAGCTTTAGCAGCTTTTGAGATTGAGCGTAGTAATTAGCAGAGTACTTAGCATGCTTATGAGAAGAGATAAAGACATTTCCCAGTGACCTTAAGTTCTTGGAGCAAGAAGAAGAGAGTCTGAAGCACGAAGTTCTAGAAAAATGATAACTCCAAATAATGGTATCTTAAGTAATGACCAAATTGACAAACTGGTTGCACAATTTCGGGTAAAGAAAAGGACAGAAGAGATGGTGAACAACAAACCAGCGACGGAGCGATCGGTAGTATCGTCACCTTTGATGATTATTCCAGAGGAGATCGTGGATCCGAATCAATCCAAGCCAGAGAAGGCCGGATTGTGGGACTTTATATGCAAACGATGGCCTATGGCGGACCCTGAACGTGTATTGGCTTAGTGGAAAGCTTCAAAGAAGTTATCACAGGACGAGTTCAAGATTCAAGACAGTTTGGTCTACTTCAACTTGGAGACTATTGCTCAACATTTTCCAGGACTATCCACTTCAGGACCTACCTTACTAGGAGTTCAACTACTGGACAACGCAGAGTTGCTGGAGATTTTTGAGAATCGAAAAGCAGCCACAGTACCAGCAGGGTTTGTCATCAATCGTGCCACAGGAGATTGGCAAGATTGGTTACGATATGTGAATCAAAGGTTACTTATGGCACCCGCCGGAGTTAGTGTTATTACTGCTGCTGGATTAGCAGCTGCATACCGAAGCTGGAAAGGAGAGCAGCTTAATTGGTCCAAGATTCTTTTAAACCAAATCAAGCTGGAGATATATTCAAAGAGCACACGGAACAAACTCTTCTTCCACTCTTCAACTTATCTATCCGAGTTCTGTCCGGTTTTAGAGGAAGAAAGCTTGGAGACGATGCCAACCGAGCAACCTGAGATGTCTTCACGAAAGAAGACCCGTGCTTCTGTAAGGGTACAAGAGGAGTGCGAGATCGATGAGGGTCCCTCCTTAGTGGAGATGTCCAGACGGCCAACACCTGAGCGGCAGTGGGCGATGATAACAGTGGATACAGAAAAAACACACGATTTTGTGTTGGAGGTCAAGGAGGACCACGATGCCACTTTTGATGAGCCAATGCTCCCTGCAGAGTCACCCTCGAAGAGAACTCCGTCAGGTTCAACTAAAGATTCCAATGGGCAGTTATCTGACAAAGGTCTCATAGTAGACCTGCTAACGCGATTGGGAAGACTAGAAGAATCGGGAAGGAAAGAGTCCAGCTCTCGAGATTCGTCTTTAGCAACAAACCCTGCAATTATCATTGCAAATGAGCAGTTGAGCGAAGAAGTGATAGAGCTAAGACAGCAGGTGGTGGTAAAAGACCGTATGATCGTGGATAAAAGCGCAGCTGAGATTCAGTCAAGAAAAGAGCGCGACGAAGCGATAGAGAAGGAAGCAGTTTCCACTGCTAACGCACTCCAGTGGAAGAGGAAATGGGAAGGCTTTGCTGGACAAGAACAACATTACGAACAAGTTCAGCTAGAGGTAGCGCGATTAACCAAGAAGTTGGGAGAAGAAGAGCAGAAAGTGAAACAACTTACTGGAATGCACGAGTATCAGAAGGACAACAACGAAAGACTTACTCGGGAGAAAGAAGATTTGATTCGGAGGCACAAAAAAGAGTTACATGATGCCAAGAACCTGAGCCCGCGAGCTAAGCTAGTAGCGCAGTCCACTGTGGCTGTGACTACACGTGAACTGAATGTTCAACAGCTGGCTGCTACGAACACGCAACTTCTCCAGCAGCTCAGCGCTGAGCAGCATTGGAGACTGAGAATGCAAGCTGCATTATGGGAACGAGAATTAGATTCTCCTTATCCATTCTCACTATTCAAAGCTTATGAGCTTCAACGTAGTACCTTCTTCAGAATGACCAGTTTGGCACAAGGTGCCAAGATCAACAGTGAAGATTTCGACCGCTTATGGAAGGATGCGGAACCCTATGCTAACATGCAGAATCTTATTTGCGAAATGTTAGCCAGAGCTGACTTAGAACTGGAGAACCCAAACAAATGTATCATACCCATCGGTGACCTCGGTACAAGAGTGTTACAATACTATATGATTCTGGAAGCCCAGATTCATCAGAAGAGGAGCAATGAGCAACCTGTGGAATCTTATCGAACAGTTCGGATTGCCGACTTCCAACCCATCGCGACTCCTGAAAACTTTGAGTCCATACCTGAGTGGCAACGTATACTAGAATCGCTCTTACATGAGCTTGACAGCGAGCAACTGTTACCGAACACACTCATGCATGCTCGAATTCGTGAAGATATAGCCCAGCGAGGCGAGATGACCATGGGCCACTATGTTTATGGCAAGCAACAAGCAAAACATAGGCTGCAGAAGGCGTTGGAAGGTACGAGGAGTCAGGTGATAGATACAGAGGACCTGAAAATGCAGGTAGCACTCACCACTCCTCCTTCAGATTATCAGTCGCCCGCATCGGTAGGTGTAGTAGCACCAATTACTGGGACGATCCTGAAACAGAGGTATCTTGGCAATTATGATATCATGTTTGATGGAGAAGAGGAAAAGCCCTTTCCATCTTGGGCCGCTTTGGAGTGGATTCTAGAAGACGTTGGATTATCAGTCAAAGCGTGGAAGCCTTGGGATCAGATTTATCCCCGAGCTTCCATTTCTTGGACTAATATAGTACCTGTAACGGTGGCTGCTAACCCTCACCTCTGCCCGCTGCAAGGACCTCGGCGATACAAATGGGCTCCCTGGGCACGTATCGATTCCCTCCCGTACAATTGGCCCTTGATACTTGGAAAATTCTCAACTCCTTACGAGTGTGCTATATCGTATCGAGCCTTCTTCGAAGCCCATCGGTATCATACTGACCCAGTGTGTTTTCGTGCCGCCGTATTCTGCAACTTTTTGGGATATCTATGTTCACAATATAAGATTGTGATCAATATCAATAAATATGATGAGGCCAAACCAGAATTCCTTATGTGGATGAAGCTTCAGCAGAAGCCAGCAAGGTGGATTCGAATTCTGGAAACCATGGCTCTCACTCAGTTCCTGATAGGCCCAAGTTCGATGTTTTCTCTGGAATTTTCTCCCAAGCGGCAGCACCAGATTAACACCTGGTTATCATACCAGAAGACGCATGAAACGTATCTTATGATCCATGATGATGATGTGCGTCGAAATCTTGAGGGCATGGAAATTTAGAGTTATCTGCAGGATGTGGAGCTAACAGACGAGTTCAAGCACAAGAAACCGAAGCTGGACCAACGACGTCGACTCTGAGCAACAAGTTTAGAATTGAGAGCATGGAGCTTGGTGGAAGTGACAGACGATGATCAAGATAAGAACTTGTGAAGATATGGAGCTGTGTCAATATGAAGCTGTGAAGAAAGCCGGTGAATGAAGATCTCTGTTTTATCTAACGAGTGCTGCAGTCAGTCATGAGGAGCGCAGACTGTGAAGCACCATGATTAAATACTGGACGTTCTTGTTAAAAAAAAAAATATATATTTATATCAACGTATAGATGTTGAAGAGCTGCAATTGAGTCTTACCAAGCTACCTCCCTGCTATTTAGCATAGATTAAAGCTTAGATGATAATTCGAATTTTTCAATTCGAATGTTAAGTAGTCTGGTGAAACGCATGACAGTGAACTCTTTATTTTGATCTGTAAACGTTATTTTGATATCAGAGCTTATGATTATGATTATAGATCTTCGTTAAATAAGTTGCATGATAAATTGTCATAATTTGGTAACAGACTACGTACTTAGTTAAACCTGGAAGGAATCAACTTGCATGGGATGTAGATGCAGACCTATCTGCAGGACCTTGAGATAGCGGACGAATTCAAACACATCAAGCCCAAGTATACCGAGGAGAAGGGTAGACTGTGAAACGATAGATATATGAGTGAGGAAGCCGAAGAGCCTGGTGTATGTATCGACATGCATATTGTTTGCAGGTCAAGACCATATGTGATGTAGTGATTTCAGCCTTATACACACGAGATGATGACTCAAAGTTGTTTAAGTATTACTAGTCTAACATGAATTTTTCAAATCAAGTATGATCTGATAACAACTTCCGAGACATAGAACAGTGTTACGTGACTTGAACTTATTGTTCAAGACGTGAATTTTATATTAAATATCATGTTTTTGAAGTTCTGCTCGCTTTGGTCATGATAAAGTTGAGCCTTAAGACAAGTTAGAACCTATGGTAAAGCCTCACTAAACTGACATGGTGATGAGGAGCTGTGAACTACTACAGTTGTGATGTTATTAATTTTATGATAAAAACATTATGATAATGCTCACATTTAAAAATATTTCAAAAATACTTAACAAGTGAAACTTATGGATCATAATAATTTTTACCAAATTAGTACACAAGTATGCAATTTGAAGATACGGTTCCTATGGGGTTAATAGACATAGACAAAGAGTTGTCTGTATTGACGTGCATGGCTCTGAAGTCGTTGATACCTGCAACAGCGGTAAACGTGGTAGCCAAGGTGATCATGATCTTGGCTGACATGGATGTTGGATGGGTTGATTTTGGTATTACCCCACCTGATTTCACCTTTGACCACAAATAATCACAGGATTTGACACAATTCCATATTGAGGGTTGAACTGCATCAGTCTTTAAATCTCCAAAACTGCAACGTGATTCCATAAGTTCTAGCCTTGTTAAAGCCTGGTTTAAACTTAAGCCTGTAGTTGAAATGAAAAGGAAAAACAAGTAGAAAATTAAGACTCTTGAGTGATAACATGATTGAGACTCCTAATGCATAGTTACACTATACTGGCGCTTTGAACAGTAAGTTACTGCAAGATGGTGTTAAACCGTGACATGTGTCACAAAGTAAAATTACTCCAAGAATTAAGCAAGTTCAGTTAAACATCTACGTTTACGCATGGAACATACTAAGTGACAACCAATATGGGCATGACCGTGATTCCAAAATAAGAGGTTAACTCAAGCAATAATATATTCTAATAATCCATGTTGTATCCAAAGTGGAATCAACTCTAGATTGCTCGGAAATGGGATGTAAGCTGTTGATCAAATTGAGCGGATGGAATATTTTAGTCTTAAACTAAAATACTTTAAAATTAAATTAAAATAATAAATTTAAAATAAAAAAATCAAACAAATCAAACAAATAAATAATGGAAAAAGAAAATGAACAATTGTTCAATACAACTAGTATGTTGTTAAAAAAAAATAATAAAAAATTAAGTTCATTCTTGAAGTGTTTTAAGTCTTTAAGAAACTTAAAAATAATAAAATATTTCTCTTAATTCTAAATAAGAAATTAGAAAAAGGAAAAAATAAGAGAGAACATGATAAAAAAGAGTGAAATTAAAAATAAATTAAATTAAATTATAAAAAAAAAAAAAAAGAGAACATGATAAAAAAAATTTTAAAAAAAGTGAAAATAGTTAAGGAAAAAATAAGAGAGAACATGATAAATAATGAGAGATCATTATTATCCGAGTGCGCAATTAGTAGTGAGGTATTTTTGCACACTATTTAATCGCGAAAGAATTATGTACTTCAATAAACCAATGTTGATAGTACATTAGGAATAGAAATTAGATTAGATGTTACAAATAGATAGAACCCTTCATTTTAACTATAAATTGAAGGAGAATATGTAGTCATAGTATAGATACACCATTGGTAGTGACGTAATGCACCTACTTTATGGCTGTGATAGGAAAAAAGAAGTAAACAAAATAAAAATAAGATAATAAGGCAATGAAAAAAATCAGAGAGTTAGTAAGATAGATTTAGCAATTAGTAATGAGAACACACTACTAACTTACTAACTTTTAGTGATGTGAGGATTAACGAGTGCTAACTTGAAGTCCATCAAAATAATGAAGAAGATTCATGTATAGATATACATGAAGCATGGGAACCAACTTTAAATTCTTAAAAAATAAAATAAAATAATAATAATAATAATAAACATACATGTGATGGAAGACTCAAGAAGAATAAATCTTAAGAAATAGATTGAAGAAGTTTAAAGATAATTGGAACCAGGAAACCCTTAAGAAGACAAAGGAAGCTTAAAGAAATGAAAGTCAAAGACATTGGAATACAAAGGAGCAACAAGGACGAGCTTCAAGTATTGAAGTCGACGAGGACGTCTCCAAGTTAAAAAAGAGGGCTATGTAGAGCCAATATATGAAAAAGGGTTTTTTTCTTTAAAAAATAGCTTAAAGGATTTGAAATAGTTCAAAAAGTAGATAGTTAGTGATAAAAGTTAAGAGAAACTTTAAAAATAAGTGAAAAACTTAAAATAGCTTAAAGAAAATAGTGCTAGTATGAAAGGACTTAAAGAAAAGACTTAAAAGAATAGTCACACCTTTTAATTAGTTGAAAGGGTTTAAGCAAAACTTGAAGAGGTGGAAGGAAAAGGAAGAAACCTTTTAAGAAATAGTGTCTCTTCATAGTTTTAGCTTAAGTGGAGTAGGAATTCATTTTGAATTCACCACATTTGAAGAAGCAATTGTGAGTCCTAGCTTGGAGCTAGCAAATTCTTGCGATGGTTGTAAGAGTTTTTAAGTTAATACATATTGTGTTGTGTAAAATTCCATTGATTCTAATTAATTAAGTAACTTTGCACATGTGACTTGTGAAAGTGAGTCTTAATAATTAAGAAGTCAAATTTTAATTGATTGTAATATCTTAAATGGATAAACAATTTAAGAAGATTTAATGTTGCACTTATTGAATAAGTGACATTGAAAGAAAATAAAACATATTCAAAAAACTAAAAATATTTGTGACTAAGAATTCTTATAATAATAATTAAATTACAAGATAAGAGTTCTTATATTTGAAGTGCATTAATTAATCTTAAGGAATTAATTGCGTTAAAGAGAGTAATGTTATTTTAGAAGAATGAAATTACTTTAAGTTTAAGAGTAATGTATAGTGGATTAAATCAAAGGAATTAAATTTGATTGAAAGTGTATGTGTTAGAGTATTGATCTCAAAAATGATCATTCCTAAACTTCTAACAAGTGTGATTATTGAAGTTAATGTGTTTTGATGTGGAATCCACTTGGAGCTTAAGAGATTAGCCGTGGACGTACGTGATTAAAGATGGAGCGAATTGCATGAAGTAAGCTTTTCAATTATAAAGAAGAATTAATAAACGAACAAAGCAATGAGTTAAGGAATGGATAAATTCCATTCGCCTAGCAAGGCATAGTTAGAGGTTTGGGCACACACACAAGAAAGACAAGAGCAAGGCTCTTGTCGCAATCACTCTTTTTCTTGGGGTAACATAAAAATTCCCAATCCTTAAAGAGTGTAGATTGTTTAACCCAAAACCTGTAAAAGAATGCATTATAGCTTTAAGTTTATTATAGAAAACATTTTTATGTGATAATTAGATCAAAATTACTTAAACATTAGACGCCAGACCATCCCGGGAAGAATTTAGAATCATATGGAAACTTGTGTGAGTCTTGGGTGTTTTGCGTAAGTGTAAATTTACGGTTTACACGCCATTCGGACGGCCGATCGGACGGCCAAAATGCCGACCGCAATTCGGACGGCCTAGCGGTCGGCACCGACCGACCACCGAGCGGTCGTGGC